>OX940974.1:5199204-5411767 GCA_954871275.1 Leptopterna dolabrata | reverse complement strand
GTAATGAGTAAACGGTGATTAGAAACTTTGGTGAAACCGGCCCTAAGATACGAGGGCTTTCCTTGTGCCCTTACATTACATAATATAACGCATATGCCTATAATATATGTGGTTTTTTTTTCGTGGTTTTATTTGGGTCATGGAGCTTATTGTGATCTTTTCCAGTCAACTTTCCAAATGTTGCACCGGTTTTTGAACTACATTGTTTTTATTATTTACTATATGAGGCCGTAGTATAATGATGAATTCAACGAGCTTACCTGTAAGTGAAGTTCAGCCTTCATTAGGAATATTATGGCCACATCGAAGTAAATTATCTCCCGCCCTATTTTGGGACCCAAATCGTTCGTTCCTATAGAGGGGATGAAAAACTCAAACCCGTCCCTCATTAGTTGCAACAACGCCTGATTTATTGTGCCGTCAGTATAGGTAATGCTTATTAGGCTATGCTTATTACTTACAATTTTGGTTATAGAGGCAAAACGGTGTTCAAATTTTTGTGTTCTCAGTCTTGCGACACTATTCTAGCTCACTTGATGAAAAGTGGATTCTGTACCATTATTATTTTAGGACTTACCATTTTTAAAATTTTTTTTTGAAATATATCGGTTGGGTCTGATGGCAGTGGTTGCAAACTATCGTCATTCAAAAAATTGGCTACATACTCAGTTTTTGTCATAATGACTGTAGCATTGCCTGCATCTGCTCTAAGATCCACGAGCTTCTTATCCACAAATTTCTTCCTCAATGTTGCTGCCAGTCGTTCTTCCTGTCCAGAAGGTGTCGTCTTCGTCTTCTTCAGCTCTTCTGCGCACAATGCTTTCACCACAAGTGGACCGACCTTCATTAGCTCCTATGGTGAAAGCTGGTTGCCGTGATGAAGAAGGCCATAGGATGAGGTGGGGTTGTGCTTCAATCCTTTCTCCAGAAGGGCTACTTCTGCTCGTAAAAAGGACATACGAAACAGGTTCTCGACTTTCTTGAAGAAGTTAGGGCACGAAGACGGTGTAGTTAGTAGATGGCGTCGGAGGTCCTGGCTAATGGAACTTCCGAAGTTGGCTGAGCTTCTGCTGAAGCAGCACCTTCTTCTTTGATGTGTCTGCCAGGCAACATCAACAGCATGTTGTTCGATGATCTGCCACTCACGATGGTCATAACGGCCGGACAGCTCTTGAAAAATGAAGTACAACTTCACTCGAGCGGTGTCACGGACGTTAAACCATCTAACCAGTTCGCTCTTCACAAGTTTGAACTGAGCCTCCTTGACAATACGAACTGCGGCGGTCGTAGGGTGGTTACACATCACGCGGACGTAATTTGGAATACGTTTTTCCCTGATCCACTGCTGGTTAAACCAAATGTTCTTCTCAGCGATAGATGAACGTATCTCGACCTTGACGAACCAACTCGCGATCTCTGCTCGACTTGCAGAACCGATACGAACTAAATCACTCGCGATTAAATCGTGATGATAGTTTGATCACTGAAACCGTTATAACAGTGTATTTTTCGTGTATTAGTGGAAATAGAAAAGCTTTCAATAACTCAGTTAAAAAAAAAATAGGTTTCCACGACTTCATCACAAGTGATTCAGTTCGTTGTGTCACTTAGGAGTCCCAAGATTAAATCAACAGATACTGGTTTGAATTTGGGCTGAATCTAACAGAGGACCGTAATTGTAAGATAGCTTAATTTCACCACGACTATTACCAGAACCAAACGTTATTGAAAACTTATACGTTTCGAGTCAAGATTATCCGGGGAATTTTTCAGAGTTGTATCCCCAGGAATCTCCGGAGATTTTTGACCAGCGGCGCTTGCGTATAATACCCATACCCCATAGACCAAAATTAATTGAATAATTATCATAGGGCAAGCTTATATTCCTTGAGGAGTCGCCCAAGTAGTGGGTATTTTCATTTATTTAGCTCTGGTGCCGTGTTGTTTCGGTTGCTAAGTGCAACTTGAAGGTCCACTTCGTTGAAAGACGTAGTGAGAAAATGACTAACGGGATCATCAACATGATCAGTATTTGTAAAGCATACCGAGGGAGGTACGAAAGGAACGTATGTATCTACTCATAACAACTCAAGTACCCACCCTCCCACTTCTAGAGGAGTAGAATTCGATGTTTTCCTATTTCTAAACTTTCAAGATTTGTAAATATCACCCACACAGGGGTATATCTGGTCAAGGAACTACAGTACTGTTTCCAGGATCCACGTTGAGCCATTGTCACTAAATCACGGAAATTGTGGCGTTTAGCTGCGAAATTTTCATAATATTAATTCGGTTCAGAGCATCGTTACACATAGAAGCAGCTAATTTTGGGGGGATCAAATGCTCTGTGTCGTTTCTCTGACATTTCGAGTGTTCGTGTTCTCACTTGCAAGGATTAGGTATGCGTAAGTTTCAAGCTCGGATGTGTGCTTTGTAAACCATTCCTTCACCTCAAACCATTTCCCACACTTCCAGAAATCGAGCCCTTGCCCACTCGCTATTAGCCCATCACATCGGTGATTCTAGCTAGTCTATTATATTCATTCTACGGAACGATTTCAGAGAGAGCTTTATTATGTCCGATGATCAGAAGTGGGCCACATTATGCGTATAATAAATCCAAGGTACGAGGAGTCATTCCGTGACGTCAGGGGCTCTCGCCTCAGACGATTACCTCAGAGGTGATTTTCAGTCTTTTGTTGGAGAATAAATTAATAAAACCGTGAGGCGTTCTTCAGCTTGAATGTGTAGAATTATACGAATATGAGCTCAAAACAGTGAAACACCAAAGGTACTTTACTTTCCCACGACCAAACGCACTTCAGGACTTCACGTCCTGGATAAGGTGTCGAAAAAAAGAAGAAAAAAAAAGCCTAATGGGTTAATGTTCCTTAAAATCCGTTGGAAGGGGCTTGAAAACGGAATATACAATGCTGGACGTAATAAAAGATTCGTTACCTTCTAAGCATTATAATACCAAATTTGGAAAGGACATCTTTCGGAAATTGCAACGTTTCTAAACACGAAAACAAGTGCCAAATGGGTGACCTAACATCAAGCTAACACTTTATTTCATATAATCCGCTGATGTAATCTCTATTCAAAGTTGATGTACTGTACCGATGTTCATAAAGATATCACACTCCAACTACCTGTTTCGGGTGAGGTATCCACGAAGGGTATAATTTTCAGATAGGAAGACAAGTTTGCGTATGATCAGATCTACCGTAATTCCAATCGCAACTGGGAAAATTTAAGAGGGTTATGTCAAAAAAACTAAACTGAATGACTCGGAAATATCGTCATTAAAATTTGTTTATTTTTCAATTTCGCACAAAACTACAGAAAATGATCATCTCCTATCATTTACACACACACACGCACACGCACGCACACACGCACTCACTCACAAGGCAAATGTGAGGTAGGTATTATTTTCTCACTAGTCTAAGAGTTCAAGTCCGACCCGTCTCAAGGAGAATGACATTCAAAATGTAAAGATTTCTTCAAAATCGATTGAACAAAAACGGAGCATTACAGGGTTTTCGGGTTCTCGCACATACGTAGGCGCATATCATTCCGATCGCAATGAAATAATTCATTGAGGGACTATCCAGGACCATTAGCGATGCGTGGGGTCTGAAAAAGGTGGGGCACCAGACCAGAACACAAAACCAACAGATATGTCTACAAAATACCCCAAGGCTACAACATCCTTCCCTTATTTACTGATTGAGTGATATTCAGCAAAGCTTATGTCTTTTAATCAACACTCTATCGTCGTACGAAAACGTCAGCAATTTCTACTGCAAATTAGCCACCGAATTCATGTGTTACAAAAATATAGTAAACTAAAATACAGCAAAACAATGACCAGTCGGCTGGTACCTACCTGAATCTTGAATGGAGAAGCTATTGACTAGAATCTAGGTAGTTATCTGTGTGTTGACGCCAATCAATCCACAAACAGCAAACAGGAAAAACGGCACGTAGGTACCACAAATACAAATCTGTCATCGGAACCGGACTGAACGCAAAACGCGCAAAACTTGACGTAAAAAAAATTGAAAACTGACAGAGAAGGCGAATGTGATAATAAATCACAAAACAGATAACTGATAGAGAAAAACAAATCAGAAGAAGCATCTCGTATCGAGATGACAAATTGAATCGAAGGGATCGAATCGATTGTGTAATGAACTATTTGGGGGTTGAAATCAGATTCTGGAGTAGTGGCCCAAAGTAGGCGTGGCAAACAACATTTTTACTCGACTGAGCTTGTGTGGACGGGCCACTTTTCTCGGTTGCCATGGCGACAACAGGTCCCAGGACCTGCCAGCTTTAGGAGCCTAGGTTTCGATTTCGATTGCACGACATCGATTACTGTCGCTATATTCTGATTGCATGCTCCACCTGTGGAGCTACAGGGAGCCAACATGACGCAACCACATATTGGATATCCATAGCCAGAGAACTCTGTCGAGTCGCAGTTGAACTTTGTGAAAAATGCTAGGTACAGTTTATGGAAGGAAATTCAAATGCCAATTGAACATATGGTTGAGCTTTTTTTACTCTTAAGTGTTTCTGGGTGCCGGGGCATTCGCCCAAGTGGCGTTTATAGACGCAACGCCCCTGTTCAGGACCCAACGTGCATGATCCCTGAAAATGTCTGATAAACTGGTTGAATGGGACGGGCGGGCGTTACGAAAGTTCAAGTATGGGAATTTCATGTTTGTGCATGATTACCTATGTCACGAGGAAGAAAAAGGACGTATTGACATCAAAACATAATTATTTACTGGAAATGTGAACCCGCCTGTTTGAAAGTTACTTAGTGCAGATTACAGGTAACAGCTTTCTTGGATTTAGAGGTGCCGCTAATGATTAGTTGGATATCTGCGAGGTAGCACGGCTGGATAGAGGATTCAACAAAGCATCGAGACTTCCGTCGGATTAAAAATGTTATAACGCAAGTTGACAGCAAAAGTGAACTTATGGGCTCCGCTTGAAGGGTAACGGGGAGTCCTGTAAATATATAGGGGAAGCTTCCTTTTTCCACACTTGTATATAAATCTTCACAATTATCCGGCTCCTGAGTTCCAATCCCGCTCCGACGATGTTCTTCTACCCTCAACTGAGCAATATTGTAGCTTTCTACGTTCCAAAAGATACTTCGCTCTTATTTGAAAACTCCAGGTTTCACCCTAACTTGTTAGAGCGTCCTGGAATAAGAGTGAGGGCGGCTGAGCATGAATTTGTATAAAAAACTTATGATCAGCCTCATGATAAGTGAGGATTACTTCTTAGAATTTTTAAAAGGATGACTTCGCAAGTTTCCCTCCATCGCCCTTAGGTACTCGTTAGGCCCTTCGGTCCAACAACTCCTAAGATTCTGATGATCTGTTCGAACTTGAACTGCCCTATTTCACAATTGCCAAGTTTTATACAATCAGAACATCGAGGCAGGTGTTAGTTATGCTACCATTACGCCGTGTCTCCCTCCCTCCCTCCCTCCCCCCCACCATCATGAAACGTACCACTCCAACCCCCTCAATTAGGACTACCCTCGACTTATTCCGAAAGTTTCGTTCAATTCGGTCAAACCGTTCGGCCGTGATGTACGTACAGACAGACAGAACAATGAAATAACGGAGCCAATATTCTTCAAATGGCATTTAAAACGGAAAAGAAACATGAAATTTCGAGTTTCTAATCGAACGTTTCAGTCGTGTGAAAAAAAAAAACCACAGTCATGCAGCATGGCTATAAGAGCGAATTTTCGAAGTTTTCGGCATCTTCCTCCTCCGCCTAAAATTTTCTGAAAATTAATTTTCGGCCAATGTTTTCCCAACTTGATACCATACAAATTAAAACAGGAGTAGTTTTACGCAAAGTAAAATTTGGGGTGGAAGGAGGGGGAGGGGGAAATCAAAAAATTTTTGAATACCAGAAGAGTAGGTATTGGGTACGTAACAAATTTTTTGTTCCATTTTTTGCCGAGTAACACCTCGGTTTGTAGATTTTCCAACGCTGAACACGATGGTGAAGGCAGAATTGCGATATCCCATTCCGTTATCAGATTAGAGCAGACGAACCAGGAAGAACATCTCAAGAAATAACCACGTTCCTTCATCTTCAAAGTGCTCCAGTTTGAGAATGGAATGAGATATCGCCATTCTGATTTCACCATCGTGTTCAGCGTACAAAAACCTTTAAAATGAGGTGTCACTTGTCAGACTTTTTCATTTTGGGAATTTATGGGTAATTTCCCCCCCTTAAAACTCCCCAAAACTCCCCCTTAGGGTGACCCGATTCTGCCCATCTTCGAACTTAGCCTGTCGATTGCCAAGACAGATTTTTCGTGCAAATTTGAACTTTTTATCTCAATTCTTTCGAGAGTTATCGTCTGGAATGACACATACATATATAAATATATATATAAATATATAAATATATAAATATATAAATATATAAATATATAAATATATAAATATATAAATATATATATATATATATATATATATATATATATATATATATATATATATATATATATATACATACATATAATTTTTGGTGTCTTTCTGCAGTGAATTCAGGATGGTCTGAAACGGATTTTGGTATAAAAATCTTTCGGAAATTCGAGTTTTAAAAATTTTGGACCGAGAACAATAGCTTCCTTTTCTTCGAAAATTCGCTAAAAAACAAGTTGCAAAGTCCTCGTCACATGGGTTTATTAGGGCCGGTTTCACCAACGCGGATTATCCAGAGTTCAATCCCGGCTGAGGTTTAAGCCATCGATTCTGAGAAAAGACAGTTTCACGAACGCCTAATCTAGGAATAACTCGCGCCAACGGCGCATAGTTGATACCTCGTTTCAGGTGGTTTAAACCTCTGATCTACGGTTGATCTCCGATTCTCCGCCATGCCATCGCCATTTTGAAATCTATTTTATCAGTGTTAGCGAATTTTCAAAGAAAATGAAGCTATTGCAATGGCTTCGAAATTTAAATAATATAAATTTTTGGAAATTTTCTTCATAGAAATCCGTTTCTGACCATTCTAAAACGATTCCTGAAATTTAACACTTTTTTATATGTATATATATATTTATATATATATGTGTCACTCCAGACGATAACTCTCGATAGAATTGAGATAAACAGCTCAAATTTGCACAAAAAATCTATCTTGGCAATCGAAAGGCTAAGTTCGAAGATGGGCGAAATTGGCCTACTCTAAGGAGGGTTTTGGCGCATTTAAAGAGCGCAAAAATTACCCAAAAATCCCCAAAATGTTATTTTCCAACAAGTGACCCCTCATTTTAAAGGTTTTTGCACGCTGAACACGATGGTGGAATCGGATTTTAGATATCTTGATCCGTTCTCAAATTAGAGCATTTAAAGTGCGCAAAAATTACCCAAAAATCCCCAAAATGTTATTTTCTAACAAGTGACCCCTCATTTTAAAGGTTTTTGCACGCTGAACACGATGGTGAAATCGGATTTTAGATATCTAAATCCGTTCTTAAATTAGAGCATTTAAAGTGCGCAAAAATTACCGAATACTAGGATAATCTTTAAACTCTTACCCCCCCCCCCCCCACCCCCTTAGAGTGGTCAGATTGAAAAATGTGAGAAGTATTAATTGAAGACGAGAGTTCGAAGCAAAAAAGGGGGAGGCAAACGATTAGTACAACTCCTTGAATTTCCCATTTGACATATAATTGTTATGATACCTTCATAGATAGACAAGTACCGGCCCACGTATTACTAGAAGGAAGACGAAAGAAAAAATCTATTTCAAATTATTCAATTTAGGTACTAACAGTAGGAGGAAGAAGGTTAGGTAGGTATCTTATCAATTTATTATCAGTATCATACGAATATTTGATATTCAAAGGTAGGTAGGTACTTAACATGATAAAAATAATATCAATGAAGAAGGAAGGATCTACCTACCTAGTAGAGCAAATCTTGAACTGGTTTTAGATACCAGGCCTGAAATCGTAGTCAAGAGGAAAGGCCATTCAGAAGGAACAAGGAATCTACTCATAACAGTTTATAATTATTACGTAGGTAATTATATGAAATTAATACCTACGTACAAAATGATTGTGTAAAGAGTTCGTAGCAGTTAATAACAAATTATAACCACATGGATAAATTAGAAATCAAGGTAATAAAAAAATATTAGTAACAGGGGCATCTAGTAGGAATATACCTAATAATTATGTTCCAAAGCTACCAATAGGTACTGACCTTCTTTTGAAAAAATCACAATATTGGTAATTACCTACCGATCATGTGATTTTTTTTAACAATAAATTAACTAAATTTATGTATTATAAGGAACCTACTTAATACAATATTTTCCGTTGCCTACCTACTAGTTTTCTTGAGCTGACGGGAATTTAAAAAGGCATTCCTTCTTTGTGTTTCTGCATGGCGGCGGCATCCAAGCTTCCTTTTCTCTTTCATTCACTCGATCGCCTGATCCCGTTCTATGCAAACGCTTTCACTAGCCCGAAAAAACTCTATTACATCATACTTTTTTGTGTTTGAATTGTTCACATTGCAGTTCAAATTTGTAGATCAATCAAGAGAACCCACATGTTCTTCCAAGTGATCCTTCCAGAAACCACATCCTTCCTTCATAGTTTATTTCAAGATTGAGCCTGCATGAAAAACAACCTGCACTTGAAGCACTCATGATTTTCTATAACAACTCCTTTACCTACTGCACTCTCTTGAGTAGGTAAGTCAAAAGTCCTAACTACCCTATCCTACCTAATATGAACCCACAGCGATCAAATAAATAAGCACTTAGTACAATTACGTAATAAACAAACGGTAGAATCAGGATGGACAAAACGTACAAATTAAAATAAATACGAAGAGAATATACATAGAAAACCAAATTTTAGACCGAAGTTTTCCTTTATTCAAAACCATAGCCATTAATTCGAATATTTCTTTGAAAATTCGCTCATTAAGTCATGCTGCATGACTGGTTTTTTTTTTCATACTTATCAACTTGCATCAACATTTAGTGCGATGAATCGTTTCACTGAAGTGTTTGAGTCGTCCTCGGATGAATATTTCAATGAACTTCTGGAAGTGGCCGTGCCCAGACGGCGAATAATTCGCGAAAGTGTCGAGCATTTCCACAAATGGGATGACGGTGATTTTTTCGCGAGGTTCCGCCTTCCCAAGGAAGGGGTGAGCTTCGTGATCGGTGGAAGAGAAAGCCTTCTAGTTTTCGAAACAGAAATGTGAGTGCAACCAATAATGTGTAATAAATATAATTTTACACCAAACCAGGTAGGCAACAACGTCGGACCCATCATTATTTATTTCTTCGAGTAGGTAAACAAACCCTCATAGTACGTGGTAGGTTCTTGCAGACTGCGCTAATAAGTACATGTATAACTTCTTCTGCATACAGCGAATTATTGTAAAAAAGTAGATACCTTTTATAAAAGAGCCTAGGTAGGCTATCTATAGTTTATTACAAGAGCAGTTGTAGGTAGAATGGCACTCAGCTGTCTCGAAAGGTGTAAGATGATCTTTCGTAGTAACGACAGACTGGAGTCGAGTGGAAGTTCTCAGAATGACAGAGACAGAGGCATAAGTGAGAAAAAATCGCGAAGCTTCCGCACCTGGTTACTATTATACAGTTTAATGTCTCCACAACAATGGATGGCGGACAAAACATAATTATCCATAGAAGAAATAGCACAGATCCACCACTCATATGGATGAGCATCTCTCCTCCATGTCATCTGCAATACGGAATTGGTGTTTCGGGGGATAGCAGTGCTGATGCAAACTAAACAATCTCGGCTTAAACCCAAGTTCGGCTAAACCGCGGATCAAAAACGTTGGTGAAACTGTCGAAGCTCTGAACCGCAGATCAAATTTGAATTCAGGATTTATTGATACGAGGTTTAGGGCCGGTTTATCAATTCTCTAGTTAAAACTCTGATTAGCTAGTCACTGATTAACGTTAATCAGAAATTTTAACTAACCAGAGCTGAGGATGCGTTTATCAATGACTGCATGGATACTAAATAACAGCTAGTTAACTAGTCAGAGTTTTAACGAGAGAAAACAATGCCACAACTACAATAACGTGAAAATTCCGTAAAAGTGAGATTGCAACATTGCGAGTTGGGGGGCGTTTCCATGGTAATATTATCGTTATCGTCACATTCCTCGCCAAACGAGGCCAAATTATAATTGTGCTCCTCTAGTCCTCTGCATATTTGTAGTACATTTTTATTTGTACGAATGTACCAATGTATTTTCTTTTAGCGAATTTTCAAAGAAAATGAAGCTATTGCAATGGCTTCGAAATTTAAATAATATAAATTTTTGGAAATTTTCTTCATAGAAATCCGTTTCAGACCATTCTAAAACGATTCCTGAAATTTAACACTTTTTTGTATGTATATATATATTTATATATATATGTGTCACTCCAGACGATAACTCTCGATAGAATTGAGATAAACAGCTCAAATTTGCACAAAAAATCTATCTTGGCAATCGAAAGGCTAAGTTCGAAGATGGGCGAAATTGGCCTACTCTAAGGAGGGTTTTGGCGCATTTAAAGTGCGCAAAAATTACCCAAAAATCCCCAAAATGTTATTTTCCAACAAGTGACCCCTCATTTTAAAGGTTTTTGCACGCTGAACACGATGGTGGAATTGGATTTTAGATATCTTGATCCGTTCTCAAATTAGAGCATTTAAAGTGCGCAAAAATTACCCAAAAATCCCCAAAATGTTATTTTCTAACAAGTGACCCCTCATTTTAAAGGTTTTTGTACGCTGAACACGATGGTGAAATCAGAATTGCGATATCTCATTCCGTTCTCAAACTGGAGCACTTTGAAGATTAAGGAACGTGGTTATTTCTTCGAAAATTCGCTCTTATAGCCATGCTGCATGACTGTGGTTTTCTTTTGGTTCCGCGGCGGCTTCTGCTGTCCCTCACCGACTTCGGCTTATTTTTTCTTGACTTACGTGATCGTGTGGAATCAGCATCATTCGCGCTCGGTTCTGTATTTTCGCGAGTTCCGTCGTATTTCTGTATTTTCGTAGTTATGTGCTGTCCCGAGAACAACATTAAAATGTCTCAGCATTCCAGTACGTATTTGATCTCTATTTTATGCAGTATTTCCATCGAACGTAGACAAATTCAGCTCCTGTATACAGCTCAATGTACCTATTCGTACGTGGGTTTGGCATGCTGCAAAGATTGTTACCTACTTGATTTCAGTGTACCTAATCAATGAAGTGTACCCATGAAATATTGTTTTTGATAGGATTTCAGTGTAAGATTTCAATGTGCCTAATCAGTGGGAAACCCATGAAGTATTCTTTTTTGTTTGGAGGAATCAAATGCGGGTATTTTTGTTTTTCAAATTGCAATGGTGCACGAAAAAATATTCCTTCAATTGTTAAGTGTTGATAGTTTCCAATAACGAACAAAGTAAATAGTAGCCGATAACGAACAAAGTGTAATTTCTTTGGATAGCGGAACCTGGAGTGGAAATCCACGTCGTCCTGTGTCTCAAAATACCTACGGTATTTTCCCTGCCGAACCAAGTATTTCGTACCCATTCAAGGTAGGTACAAGTTCACTTCTTCGTCGGAGAAATCCTAATCATCCATTTCTATGTCAGAATTCATGAAAAAACGAATGAAACCACTCGCTACTCGCTAAGTTTTGGCACAAATAGGCACAGAAAAACTAAAATGCAATATGGCTGCCCGCTAATCAGACTTTGACTGGGGAGTTAAATTTTTAACTAGAGCTTCGATCTCCAGTTAAAGATAGTCACTGATTAGCGATAATCAGCTGCTAAAGTGAATTGATAAACGGGTATGCGAGAGATAATCAGGGATTTGACTTAGTCAGACTTTAATCGGGCTTGCAAATGTGATTGATAAACCGGCCCTTAAGCTGCGTTGGTGAAACCGGCCCTTATTCTATTGGACATACGTACAGAAATATTGCTGTTCATTTATTGTTTCTTTCATGTGCAACAATATTGAAATGACTATTTTTGATGGCTTCCACCTATTCTGGCCCCCCAAAAACACGAATTAGGCTCGGCTTTTTTCTTTCTTTTTTACAGATTAGGTTTGATCATTGATAGTACCATTTAATTGTCTTGGTTCCCCTGGTGATACTACATCTAGTGTTACTATACAAATTTATGTGATTTCAGACAATTTCCCAGGTTTTTGACTAATAAAAAACGAATTTCGGGAGCTTAACCTTCGTTACAACCTCAATTCTTCACTCTTCGGTCCGAATCAACGTAATATTCGGTCTTCTCACCATAAACATGGAAAACGATACCTCACAAGTTCGTGTTCACCAAAACCTCGAAATCCCCATTTTCACACCCATTTTTCTCCCATAACACCGCTGGGTGTATTCCGATCGGGCTGCCGAGCTCTGGAGCACAACGAGGACCCAAACTGTGTGCGGAAGAACGACGATTTTAGACCAAAATTTAATGTAAACGTAAGGCTGAAACTTCGTTAGAACCTCAATTTTCTTTCCACTCTTTGGTCAAAATCGACTTCTGATTCGGCCTTCTCGTCCTAAAAAACATGGAAAACGATACCTCAAAAGCTCATTTACTCAAACACAAAAAACATTAAAATACCCTATTTTATACCCATTTTTCACTCATAACACCCCTGGGTGAATTCCGATCGGGCTGCAAAGTTTCGGGACACAACTAGGGCCCAAATGGAGCCTGCGTGCGAAGGAACGAATTTCTTAGACCGAAATTAGAGTAGATAAGCGTGGTACGGCGGACGGACATTGCATTTTTGGAATCTACGCACCTTGAAACGCAAAAGAAAAAATTTTGAGAGGGTGTTATGAAAATTTTTACTGAGCAAATACATTGGTGTATTATTCACAGAATAGGTAATAAACCAAAACCAATCAGATAAACGTCAGTGAGTGCATTTCAGTGTGTGCTCCCATATTCTATCACGTCAATGATAGACATTTTACCCTCCAAATATTAACAACCTGATTACCGTCTTGAAAAAATAAATCCCCTTTCATTCAAGCCCCCCAGTACATTTTTGCTTCCTCACTACCGATGGTAGGGAAGCTTTGTATTCGTAAAAGAGTCGAAAAATGTATGGCCTCCAAAATGAAAATTTCCACAAGAATTTTACGTCTTAGACATCAAGGAACACATTTCGTTCCGTGTTCCTTTCCCGGGTAAAATAATATGTAATAATGGTCGTAATGAGTTGAAATTCGAGGGTAGGTGCGGGTTTGGCCACAGACGGTCCCACATCAAATTCATTGAAAAAGTACAGTAACTTTCGTCTGCGCAAGCGCCAACGTGAAATCCTTGTGTAGCTCATAACTACCCTAGAAATCGTAAACGAGCTGGAAGTTGGAAGGCACACGCAAAAATGGTACCCTGAGGGTTCCACATTGATTTCATCAAATTCGGACTGTAACATGGGCATGCGGATGCGGATGCGCGAACACGAATCTTTTGCCAATTCCTTGTAACGCCGATAGCTACCCGAAAAAATAGTTTTAGTGAGTTGAAACTTGGATGGTAGGAAACAGATGGACCCACATCAAATTCACTGAAAAAGTACTGTAACATTCGTCTGCGCATGCGCCAACTTGAAATCCTAGCAGAACCCGTAACTACCCTAGAAATTGTCGTAATGCGCTGAGATTTGGAGGGTAGGTGGGGGTTAGATGTCGGATGTTGTTCTCACAGGCTCCAGAACCATTAGACGGGCGTTTTCTCTTCATGAATGTCAACTGTATAACTAATACTTGCAAACCCGCCCATTTTGAGAAAAGTGTTCCATGTTTTCCCTTTCTTTATCTCCGTTTCTTTAAGGGAATTCATTATCTATGAACACTACGAGTGCACGTTTGGTCATATCCCACAACCTGAATCCTTTTGAAGAATTTTAGTGAAATTTACAAGGGATTGTGAGTGTAGGCCTTTAGAGGCCCTTTATGAATGTCTCTGTGGTCGGACCAACGGTAGATCTACAACAGGGATAACAAAAAATCGATATTTTACCAATAGTTTTACCAGTTGACTCTACACGTCCATGTTACAATAAGTGAGGAAGATGTACTGCCCGCCCAACTTGGCAGACGTTTGAACCAACAGTTGTACACATATAAATTATTCTTAGAAAAACACTAATTATTCGACTCTAAATTGCAACTTTAGCATCAAACCAAGATTTTTTCACACAGCTTCATCAAACCCATTTGAATGAAGCTATATTTCTTCTCCAGAGTCCACTGTTCCACTCCCCCCAAAATAGAAAACAATAAGGGCACACCTTTTCTATTAGCCCCCCCCCCCCCCCCCCCATTCACGGAGGCGCATTGTAGGTACTGAAATGCTTTTTTTTTTTAAATAACAATTTTATACATTTCTTAAAGGATTGATTGAAGCATATTTCTTCCATTTTTGAGATGCGAGTGCCAGCAAGCACCACACCTCTGTTCAAATGAGTGATCATCACTCCTCACCATTCAATCATTTTCTAAAAGGTCTTCGGCGAGTTCCCCTCTGCATATCCTACTTTGCGATCGCTACTAGGGATCTGTGACGTCTACGTGATTCGAAGTTTGGAAGGGAGCCGATCATCTGTGTACTTAGAACGACTGTAGCATAACAACTGTGGTTTCCAACCGAATCTTTTCGCTCAGTTCCAACCTCAAGCAGCATTCCTCCTCCTTGTTCCGCTTCGTTCGGAAACCTCGGCCTACGCTCACTAAGGACGTTCATCCACTTCAGCACAATCTTACAGCGTGGGAACACATGCGCAACTGTTACACCAGGTGATGGTATGTTCTCCCACATTTCTAATTTCGTTAATACTCTACGTGGATTGAGGGATATGAAAAATAAATCTGGAGGTTTATAAACATAAGTATAATTAAGTTTATTTATTGGTTAGAAAATAACATTGTCGGCTTTGAATGTGGATGCACGGTACCACACTGTTGTAGATCCGATGAGAATGTAGATCGTAAATCTGAAGTTAACTTTGCTTTTATAATGAACCTAATTTTAAACAGAAAATTGATCAATAAATAATTCTTATTACCTAGTGGTTTATTCAAACTTCAAACGCCAAATGACAAATTTTATGTTCACTCAAAATATGTAGCAGGTTTCAAAAAGAGTGCCAAATTAGTTTGAGCTTGATGGGGGGGATAGAGAAATTATGGCTTTAAAGTGATCCATAATTGCTCCAAATCGTGTTGCATCTAACAAATGAAGATGAAGGGTACTGCAATTGGTCCATGTCGTGCCCTCCTCCGTATATGTACATATTATTTCTCGAAGAGAATAAAACCAGAGGGGGCGAACACCTGGGAGGCGCCAGGCCCTTCCTACCACCGACAGTGATGTCAAAGTCCTTTATGTGGGCAAAGTATAAAAGCCTGCGCCTCCCGAGTCTTGAACCCTAACTTCACTAGCACCACCAAACGAACAACAAGCTCCCAGCTCCATCAGCTCTCTCTTTTCGTTAAATTTTCCATTTCACCTTCTCCTCTACCCATTTTGCTAACCTGAACAGACTGTGGCCGACGGTTAGCAAAATTCCATTAAATTCATTCCATCCATCCATCCTCCCTGGACCGAACAGACTGCGGCCGAAGGGAAGGCGTCCTATCTTTTCACTCCAGTCAAAATCCTAACCCAAAGTTGTCCATGAAATTTTATTTTCACTCAAAAAATCTGGCATATAATTCAGTTCAAATTCAAATTCAGTAAATTCAATTCACTTAATTCTGTCAAATTAATCTTTCACTATGCAATGTTCACTTAATTAGTTTCCATGCTACAAACACGTAGGCCTTAGATTAAATTCGAGTCAGAACTTAACAGTCCCCATAAAAGAATTAGCTCACAACTAGGCCTCATACCACGAATGAAAAGGATGATATATATTGTAAAAGTTCTCGAAAGGATGAAGAAGGGGTTAAGGTTAAATAATTCATAAGTTAGGATGGGCCGTTCTTCAAAGGTAACCTCAAGTAGGAGATCTAATTTGTATATAAATCATTTCCTCTCAACCTATACCACTAGAAAATGTATATTTAATAGCTTCGTGTCCTTTGACGTAAGTCCCTTTTGCAAGGAGACCTCCCCTTACCCTAACATCGGTTCTATATCCCGCATCGCGCTCGAAGTATTTTTGCTCCACTTATTCATTTTTTCAAACCCCACTAACTATCATTCAGCTCTTCATTTTCGAATAATCCCTCTGTTATTGCTCATTCATATACAGACATTTCCCTACGTAGTGAAGTTTGCTGCAGTAGAGCTCCTAATAATTACTGTTCCTTAGGGCCTTAGGGGTAATCATAGTCCTGACTTAAGTAAAAATAGTACTTTACTTCTGGAAGTAAAATAATTTCTTAAGGAAACGCTTTATCTGATTTCGCTTTCATAGACATTAGGTAGGTACTCCCCGAAGTAAAGAAAAATATTTACTTAAGTCAAATTTTTTCTCTTACTTTATAAAATTAAGAAAAATTTTTATTTAAGTCAAAATTTTTCCCAAATCTCTGGTTTGAGCTTAAGTTGGCAGTTCTGGCAGGGTTTGTGTTTTTGTTTGGTTATATATGTCCTCGGCTACCTATTAGCCATGCCATTCTGTTGGTTTTCCGTTGTTTTGTACGCCGAGGTCCTCCCTGTGTCAGGACAAGTAAACAGTGGAGCAAGCAACCTTTGTTTTATTTTGAAAACATTTCTAATACACTTGATACTCGCGTTTAGGTGTATTGACGTGTGTTTACTTCTCCCTTTCCCTTCTGTATTACTTCTCCCTTTTGTTTTTGCTCCCTCTTTAACTGTTTTACTCATCCTTTTAAATAAAAATTACGTTTTTACTGTAGTTCCTTGGTTTGCCTTTTCAGTGGAATCAACTACCAACATGGTCATGAGATATACAGACTGGCCTTCGAAAAAGGAAATAATTAGGTTTTATCCTACTTTTGGTCACGAATCTTATAGGTAGGCAAAGTCATAAAACTAGTCTATAATGAACAAATTTGAAACTTTTGGAACAATTTGAAAGGAACTATCAAAATCGATGGCAAACTCCCAGCTCACGTTAGGATTAAGTACATCGAAGAGTGAGCATTTAGAAAATGCAAAGGAAATTGATAAAGTCCTTGTCACACGGGTTTATTATTCTAATGGACACACCTACAGAAATTTTGGCTGTTCATTTATTGTTTCTTCCATGTGAAATGATTGAAATAGCTATTTCTGATTGTTTCCACCAATTTCGGCCTCCAAAACACAAATTAGGTACGCTCATTTTTTTTCAAATTATGTTTGATCAATGGTAGTGCCATTTAACTGTCTTGATTCACCTGTTGACACTTTTTCTAGTGTTGTTATACAAACTGATGGTGATTCCAGACAGTTTCCCAGGTTTCTGGCTCATAAAAAATCAATTTTGGGAGCAGAACCTTTGTTAGAACCTCAATTTTCCACTCTTTGGTCAACATCGACTTCATGTTCGTCTTCTCGTCCCACAAAAACATGGAAACCGATACTGAAATGCTCATGTTACTAAAACACAAAAAATACCTATTTTCATACACATTTTCGCCACAACTAGGGCCCAAATGGAGCATGTGTGCGAAAGAACGAATTTTTTAGACCGAAAATGAAGCCGGTATGAATCACCCGCATGCTCTCCGTTACATCGAACTCGTCATCCCACTCATCGAAGTCAAACAAAATTTCGTAATCCATCGTATCAAAACAAAAAAACCCGAATAATTGGGAAAAGAAACAAGAATACCGAGAACGTCGACATAAATGAAAAGAGAACAGTGCAAACGATCAATAAGGAAACGCTTAAGGTACCTTTCGACGTATCTCAGTTTTTTCCACTTATTTAGGCCCGAAAGTAAAGATTTTTCTTTACTTATTGTCTATGAAATAGGAATAAAGGAAATGCTAAAGGACGACTTAAGCATTTGCTTTATCACTGACTATGAACAGCCCAAGTGGACACTGCTTCCTTATTTGTTCACTTAAGTATTTACTTTTAATAAAGTGAGGACTATGAATACCGCCCTTGGTTCCCGCACAACAGTTGTATCCGGTTTTCAATTTCTATAATCCCATTTTATTACTATGTCGTGTTTTTGAATGAATAAATCTCAAGTTTGAGTCTAATCATTTCACCCTACGCCCGAATTTGCGGTTTATTTAATTGAAAGGAACGGGGTTCTACCAGTAGGCTTGTACGATATGGGTAATAGTTCATGTACCTGGTCAGCGAAGAACGTTATGAGATGTTCCTTATCTGTAGAGTCCCTTATAAAAAACGCTGCAAAGTCCTTGTCACATGGGGTTTATTATTCTACAGAAACGTTGGCTGTACATTTATTGTTTGTTTCATGTGAAATAATTGAAATAGCTATTTCTGGTGGTTTCCACCAATTTTGGCCCCCAAAACACAAATTAGGTAGGTACGATCTTTTTTTTTCAAATTAACTTTGATCATTGGTAGGTAGTGCCATTTAATCGTCTTGATCCACGTGTTGACACTTTTTCTAGTGTTATTCTACAAACTGATGGTGATTTCAGACGATTTCGCAGGTTTTTGACTCATACAAAATCAATTTTGGGAGCTGAACATCTGGTACAACCTCAATTTTCCACTCCTTGGCCAAAATCGACCTCATATTCGATCTTCTCGTCCCCAAAAATATGGAAAACGATACCTCAAAAGCTCATGTTACCAACATGTTGCTAAAACGCAAAAAGTACCTATTTTTACACACATTTTCACTCACAACACCCCTGGGGATATTCCGATCGGGCTGCAAAGTTTCGGGACACAACTAGGGCCCAAATGGAGCATGTGTGCGAAAGAACGACTTTTTTAGACCGAAAATGAAGCCTGTACACGTGATACGGCGGACGGCGGACGGCGTACGGCGTACGGCGGACGGCGGACGGACATTGCATTTTTTGAATCTACGCACCTTGAAATGGAAAAGAAAAAAGTTTGAGGGGGGGTTATAAAAATTTTTTGCTGAGCGATTACATAGGTGTATTATTCAGAGAATAATAAACCAAAATTATCTCCCAAGTTTCCGTCAACTCAAGGTTCGGGACAGAATCTAAATCCGTCAGATTTTACAAAATGTAAGCCAAATAGGTTCCCTATTATGTAAAACGAATGCTTCAAAATTCAATCGTTATGAATGTGTCACATGCAACTGAAAGAATAAATGCGATCTGCAGTCAAGCCTTGTCCGTTCCACAAAGCGCAAAATAGTAAGTACCAGTTGGATGGAATGGGGGTGTGCTCACGAATTTATTTTTATTATTTTTTTTTAAAGAAATTAGATTCCATCCTGAGAATTTTGACACCAACCGCACTGTCCTACGATATGTAGTTCTTTATTTTAAATAATTTTTCAAACAGCCCTGTAATTTTGACGTCATCATTACCGGAAAATTTGAAAAATCTACTATCGTAGGACAGTGCGGTTGGTGTCAAAGTTCTCAGGATGGAATCTAGTATCATTAAACAATCTTATAAACCGGCTTCTTTTAAACCCGTGCGCATGTACCTAATTGATATGAGATCATCCTGGGTCACTTGCCCTGATAATATCCCAAAGCTGGTGAATGTCAAATGGGACCATGTAGTTCTGCACTAAAAAGATGTGGAAGAAACTATACAATAAAGTATATCCCATACGTCCACAAGCTAACTGTAATAAACAACGTTTAACAATAAATAAGTATTAAGAATACCATGAAGGGCATCACAGAACGCGTAAGGCCAGGTCTAAAGGTCAGTTCTCCATGTACTTTCGAAAAGCAGGTAATATCAGGTAGGTCAACAAAGTGGCAAATTGAAATATTATTGCCTTTTGATTCAGGATTGTGCTTTTTGAACTGAGCCTGGCGATGCTTAGGTTTTTCAAGCAGTGTACTGTGCTAACTAGGGAAGGATGGTGAGGCTTCTTTTATGCGGACCAGAAGAGCAAGGGCAAAAGGAACAGGCTTGCGGAAGAGTGAACGGCAGGATGTGCTCAAGTGCTGACCCTGACAGTCCCCGGATGGCTGATTTCTGATCTGAGTACCCTGATTAAATTTTATGAGTCGTCCCCCAAGAAATCCATTCCCCATATAAATGCTCATCCAATTCAATTCTATATTTTATTCAACAAAATCTTTATACAACAAATATAATGATTTTTAGAGAGTATGTATCTAAACTTATGTTGGTTTAAGAGCCTAAGGTCAGCGACCCGTCCAGGCTCGTCTCTTCCACTGCTATTTATTACTGCGTATGTATGTATCAGCAGTTTCATTGACGAAGCACAACGTAAGAGTTTGGAGAATGAGTTACATTGATCAAGAACTAACAGTATTTACAGGTTATTCCCAAAGGGCGGTTGCTGAGCTCGAGGTTAGGGCTTAGTCCTAGAGGTGATTGTCCGGGTTTATCAGAAAAATACTTTGCCAAGACTCAGATTATATTTGTTCCTGGACTATGCCTAGATCCAGGGTCAATTTCTCTTGGGTCAAATGACTTGCTGAGTTCGAATTCGACATAAACCATGACTAATTTTTAATTCTGGTGCCTTGCTGAGCTCCCAGTAGTACTTAGTCCAGAATTAAATGTTGGTCCTGGGCTCAATTTAGCCCTGATTTTTAATCCCTTCCTTCTCCAGAATTATCTCTTTGTTTCCAGAGTTTATCTGCTGTGTCGAGAGGTTTTTTTTTAGGTTTGCGTTCGTGTTTGGTAGTTAGTGCCTCTTATAGTTTTTTAAAACTTTAATTGACTACCTAGACTACACACCTACCGGATGACATTCGGACTCTCAAAAGAAAGCGAAGAAATGGTGGCAGAGTTTATGGATTTGCCACTCTCTCGGCAGCGGTAAGGCTTTTGGTAGCGGTAAGGTTTTTTGCCGAAGGAACCCTCCATCGAGAAACTGGTGATTTATGAAGTCCCAGAAGCAACAGATAGAGAGGAATGGGAGGACTCAGATGGTTATACTCAAAATGAAGAGGATGTGACTGACCGCGAGTGGAACGAATATGTTGTCCCTGAAGAATATACAACACGGGATGATTTAATTCGTCGCTCTTTCAAATGGCTTTGCTGAACATAATTTCAATAAATTGATGTTTTGGTATTTCGAATTTAATACGAGAAGTGATTGTAACTACTGTAAATTCTTTCTACCCAAAAGCACCGGGAAAAAGATTGGCACCTAGCAAGTTGAAATACCTACCAGCGCAATAGCTCAGTTTCTTCGAAAATTCGCTAAAACCCTGTTTGCTAAATATTCGACTTGAAACTCGCATTTTGATAATAGCGGGTAGGTATGTATAATCATGCATAAAACTGCTTGCTTCACGATAACAACTTTACAAGTATATTTTAAAACATATTTTAATCATTACAACATATTATAGAGTGTTGCAAAGGCTCTAGAAATATGAGTAGGTACAGTCAGTCGAAACCTTTAGGAATTACAACGCAGTGTGAGGAACAATGAGTCGACAGACCGACGAAAAGAAACAAACGAAAGGAAACAGCTCTAGGTTGGCAACAAACAGTAGACGAAAAACACGAGATAACCTGGACGAAGGTGAGAATCAGATGGAAATGATGGTACTACCAACATAATAACAGCAAGTCCCGTACGTTTCCCTCCTTTGATCTAGTACTTTCTTCGGAAAGTCAAGAACTAATTTTTAGTCCCGGGCTGACTCGAGAAAGACCAGAACAAATATTTAGGCCCAGGCTGAGATAATCCTAGAATTAAACCGCTGCATATCCCTGCACAACGGTTTATTATTTTGTACGGAATACCCTTCTGTTACAGATCACAGCTCTCCGTATAGATAACCCTACTATATAATATATATACTATTCTATACATATTATGTAGATCGCAGACCTTCCGTAGGTTAGTACCTAACCCCGTACTCGTTACTAGGTACCCACCTAAATCACGAGTTAAATGTTGCTAAAATAACTCTGTCGATGACAAACAGTAACTAAAATGGCAAAAAGAAACGCAAATATAATGAAGTTCTGAAGAAAAATTGTTGATGTGGAGTGAAATAGATGCCCCTTCTGCGTAGATCACTGTTTTCTGTGGTCAGGACCTACCCTCGTGGTCAAGTATAATGAACCGTTGTGTAATGACTTGCCCATCAATAATACTTCAACGGTTGGTCAAATTGCAAAAGTACCGATCAACAAAATCCTGCCCCTTCTTGGTAGACGAACCATTGTGTAATAATTTACCGTTCTGTAATAATTTACCGTTGTGTAATAATTTACCGTTATGTAATAATTTACCGTTATGTAATAATTTACCGTTGTGTAATAATTTGCCGTTGTGTAACAATTCACCATTGTGCAATAATTTACCCATCAGTAATACTTCAAAGTTTGTTCAAGTTTCACAAGCACCTACCAACAAAATCCAATAGTCCATCACTTATCAAATGAAATAATATCGCAGAACAACCAACTCGACTTCATACAGCCATCCTTGATTATAATCAGGTGCTCCCTAGTGATGATATCTGGGCCGGATTTATACCGTTTGATTCAAGATCATCTTGACGAAGCTTTTTTGTGCACACGAACGGCTGGGCGTACAATGCTCCGGGTGGTCTCAAAAAATTGTTTAGCTCAAGACAAATTTGATAACGTAAAAAAAACATACCCTTCTATCAAAAGTTTTCGAGCTATGGCGTTCTGAAAATTTCAACCCCTATTTTTAACCCCTTAGAGATGACTGACAGTAACGCCGAGCTTCGAGGACCAACTAGACCCCGAACGGAACCTATAACCCGAATTTCATCCATTTTTTTTCATGGTAACCAAAAAACGCTGCAAATCCCTGCACAACGGTTTATTATTATGTACAGAATACCCTTCTGTTCAGATCACAGCTCTCCGTATAGATAACCCGTCTATATTACATAATATGTACTATTCTATACATAGGTGTTATGTAGGTCACAGATCCTCCGTAGGTTAGTACCTAACCCCGTACTCGTTACTAGGAACCTACCTAAATCAAGAGTTAAATGTTGCTAAAATAATACAGTCGATGGCAAACAGTAACTAAAACGGCAAAAAGAAACGCAAATAATGAAGTTCTAAAGGAAAATTGTTGATGTGGAGTGAAATAGATGCCCCTTCTGCGTAGATCACTGCTTTTCTGTGGTCAATACCTATAGTGAACCGTTGTGTAATAACTTGCCCACCAATAATACTTCAACGGTTGTTCAAGTTGCAAAAGTTACGATCAACAATCCAGCCCCTTTTTGGTAGATGAACCGTTGTGTAATAATTTGCCGTTGTGTAATCATTTACCGTTATGTAATAATTTACCGTTGTGTAATAATTTGCCGTTGTGTAATAATTTACCATTGTGTAATTATTTACCCATCAATAATACTTCAACGTTTGTTCAAGTTTCACAAGTACCTACCACCAAAATCCAATAGTCCATCACTTAACAAATGAAATAATATCGTAGAGCAACCAACTCGACTTCATACAGCCATCCTTGATTATAATCAGGTGCTCCCTAGTGATGATATGTGGGCCGGATTTATACCGTTTGATTCACGATCGTGTTGACGAAGCTTTTTGGTGCACACGAACGGCTGGTCGTACAATGCTCCGGGTGGTCTCAAAAAATTATTTAGCTCAGGACAGATTTATTAAGGCTAAAGGGGACGACAAGTGTGCGAGAGAGACAGATACGTCAAGAAAAGAGAGAGACAGAAACAGTATTAAGTTTTCCTAAATTATCTTAGCAACCATTCGGGTGATTTTCAATCTGTAAAATTATTTGGTATTATCTCAATGTATCTCAGGTCACGACCATTGCAGTTTTGTCATATGCTGTTTATTTTTACATAAAACATAAAATACATAATTGGGGTGAATTTCAAATAGACAAACTACCAGCTGATTTGAATATTTTTTGCCTAAAACGGATACAAGGCATATTTTACCAGGTGTCCTATAAATTTGGAATCCATCAGAATTCAGAAATAATGAGATGCAGCGACGGAAACAGACAACTGAAATGGGGAATAATGCGTGCGGGATTTTGGGGCGCAAGGCCACGCTAGACGAGTGACAGTCACTGAAGGTGAATGAACTTCAGGCGTAACCATAGAAACCCCCGGTAGAAAAATGCAAAAATTTTTGTTTGTACAAAGAGGGCAATTCGTCAAGAAAAAACGATTACTTCTTCCAAATTCAGGGCCAGCTTGAAATCGCAGATCGCGAATACTGTGATTTCATTGTGTGGGGACCTAAATTCAAAAAAGTTTTGACTATTAGAAGGGACCGACATTTTTGGACTGAAACCATGCTGCCAAAGCTGCGCGTGTTCTTTGATGCATTTGTACTGCCAGAACTTGTCGATCCAAGGAAATGCCGATCTATGCCGTTGAGGGATAGCCGAGAAGAAAAGGAGAAAAGTACCTAACCGAGATGGCCTATGAATAAACCTGATTCATTCATTATCATTCACTTCTTATAATTTCATTCCTTATCGCTCAACTGGCCAAATGAGAGTGGCAATCTGGTTTATTTATTTATTAAACGGGCAAGCCCAATTATATTTTCAAACATTATGTCATGTATGTTTGTCCTATGACTTTGAAGGTATGAAGTATGAAGGTCAAAAGTATGAAGATCAAAAAATTAATTGCATCAAATTTTGAAAAAATAATACCAAAATTATTGAGCAATTTACAATTATATAATCTATGCATAATTACATTAAATTTTGTTCACTACGTATAAATGAAGGGAGAAGTTTGGTAAGTAAACCGTTGCGTAAAAATTTGAAGCATCTACTAACCGTAACAAGTCGCCATAGCGGATTTTCTTGGTTATCCATGAAAAATTATAGCCAAAAAGCTACTTTAATGTTGTTGCTTAGATGTCTAGTTTATAAATGGGTACCTACATCCCAACTGTAATCAGCAAGTGTGTGAAAATCCACAGGTGTTGGCGCACTTTCCTAATTCACCTGCTATTTTCATATTCAATATATTCATTATATAGGCATAAAACAGAAAAATGAATGAATACAACGTTTATAAACTTCCAATGACGCAGTTGAACTTATGGGCGAATTTTCCAAGAACCAATTTCAACTATTTTTCAATTTTAGCGAATTTTCAAAGAAAATGAAGCTATTGCAATGGCTTCGAAATTTAAATAATATAAATTTTTGGAAATTTTCTTCATAGAAATCCGTTTCAGACCATTCTAAAACGATTCCTGAAATTTAACACTTTTTTATATGTATATATATATTTATATATATATGTGTCACTCCAGACGATAACTCTCGATAGAATTGAGATAAACAGCTCAAATTTGCACAAAAAATCTATCTTGGCAATCGAAAGGTAAGTTCGAAGATGGGCGAAATTGGCCTACTCTAAGGAGGGTTTTGGCGCATTTAAAGTGCGCAAAAATTACCCAAAAATCCCCAAAATGTTATTTTCCAACAAGTGACCCCTCATTTTAAAGGTGTTTGCACGCTGAACACGATGGTGGAATCGGATTTTAGATATCTTGATCCGTTCTCAAATTAGAGCATTTAAAGCGCGCAAAAATTACCCAAAAATCCCCAAAATGTTATTTTCTAACAAGTGACCCCTCATTTTAAAGGTTTTTGCACGCTGAACACGATGGTGAAATCGGATTTTAGATATCTAAATCCGTTCTTAAATTAGAGCATTTAAAGTGCGCAAAAATTACGGTGCAGTAGGTACTGCACATCTCCAGCCACTACAGTGCTACCGCCTGCTCGATCCAACCGATGGGCAATTGTTTTAGATTGGACTGCCGTGGTTTTTTCCCCAAAAAGACTCGTTTTATAGTATTATTATACCAGCTTTTGACTGTAAAACACTGTGCCTAAAATATCTCCCTAGGTTTCCCAACCAATTTTAACGCAGTTCTTTCCTAGACAGTTCCTGATTTTAGACATCTGGCGACCCTGCCAGGATCAGAAGTGTTCATATTACCTTGTTTTTTTTTTTTTAATCAGGCTCTGATAATTTTCAGCTCAATTTTAACAACCGGTCATTATGACTACGCCTTTGCTAATGATGATTATCTTCTGAGTCCTAAAATTCTTACGTCATTTCCTTTGCGATTATACCTATTTAACTTTTATTCAAATTCTCCATTCCATTGGACTAAAAAAACTCGTCTCTTTAGATATTTTACATTAAATAAAGAGTAAGGTGACTCAGTAGAGGGGACTCAATGAGCAAAGGTAGGCTTTCAGTTGATTCAACTCAAAGTAGGCAGGTGATCTACCGGTATACAAATGAGAAACGACCCCCATAGCAATACGTCCATGGTTCAATGAAGAAACCAGAGTATCAATGTGCAGAAAAATCATCACACAGTCTTACTTCTCTTATAATTTAGGTTGGACGACCAACTTTTGTATTTCTACAAAACAATATGGAAATCACATGAGAGGTGCTTAGGTACCGATCCGAATTATACTGCACCATTGGTCCTGTTTAAATCGTGAACCATAACGTGGAATGGAAAGTTGCGATGTATCCGTACAGGCAACTTTCGATTCCAATAATTCTCAAGCAGTTTCAGGTCCACTCAATGTTGAATACTAGAATAGAACAATATTTCAACGTAGCACCCACATGTTCTTCCAAGTGATCCTTCCAGAAACCACATCCTTCCTTCATAGTTTATTTCAAGATTGAGCCTGCATGAAAAACAACCTGCACTTGAAGAACTCATGATTTTCTATAACAACTCCTTTACCTACTGCACTCTCTTGAGTAGGTAAGTCAAAAGTCCTAACTACCCTATCCTACCTAATATGAACCCACAGCGATCAAATAAATAAGCACTTAGTACAATTACGTAATAAACAAACGGTAGAATCAGGATGGACAAAACGTACAAATTAAAATAAATACGAAGAGAATATACATAGAAAACCAAATTTTAGACCGAAGTTTTCCTTTATTCAAAACCATAGCCATTAATTCGAATATTTCTTTGAAAATTCGCTCATTAAGTCATGCTGCATGACTGGTTTTTTTAAAACCTTTTAGAGATTTTTGAACTAGAAATTTTGGTTTATTATTTTCAATAATGAACCATTGGAATCGAGCATGAAAAAAAAAATTCTAACCCCCCTCAAAATTTGATGGTTTACGTTTCAAGGTATGTAGAATCCGAAAATGCAATAAAAATATTTCTGTCTGTCCGCCGTACGCCGTACTGACCACTTTTCTTAGTTATCATGAATAAAAATTGATGAAATTCGGGTTATAGGTTCCGTTCGGGGTCTAGCTGGTCCTCGAAGCTCGACGTTACTGTCAGTCATCTCTAAGGGGTTCAAAATAGGGGTTGCAATTTTCTGAACGCCTATACCCTTTTTTTACGTGAATCTTTTTATGGTTTTAAATAGTTCTTGAACTTACGAGTTTTTTAAGACCACCCGGAGCATCGTACGTCCAGCCGTTCGTTCACAGTAAGGACCCGAAGTTTGCACATTTGTATGTATTTAGCCCAAATCTCGTCACCAGGGACACGCTTACAACCGGAAATTGGCCCGAGATAAAATCATTGCTAGGGGCCACCTGATTATATTGACGGAGTATGAGGTCGAGTTGGTTGTTCTGTGATATTATTTCATTTGAAAAATGATGGCTCTTTTGGAGTTTCTTGATAGGTAGTGAAACTTGAACAAACGTTGAAGTATTATTGATTGGTAAATTATTATTACACAATGGTAAATCATTACTCAACGGTAAATTATTACACAACAGTTCATTATACCATCTACGTAGAAGGGGCAAGAGTTTGTTGGTAGGTACGTTTGCAACTTTTTTCACTCCTCATCAACAATTTCTCTTCAGAACTTCATTATGTGCGTATCTTTTTGTCAGGTACTGTTTGTCATCGGCAGAATTATTTTAGCAACATTCAACTCGTGATTTGGTAGGGTACCTATTAACGAGTACGGGGTTAGGTACTAACCTAAGGAGGGTCTGCGATCTACATGATATGCATAGAATAGTACATATATTATATTATAAAGGGTTATCTATACAGAGAGCTGTGGTCTGTAACAGAAGGGTGTTCTGTACAAAATAATAAACCGTTGTGCAGGGATTTGCAGCGTTTTTCAGTTATTCTGTGAGTCATTACTATCCGCGCTGTTCCGAGTATACGGTTTTCATATACAGTAATTATTGTTATTCATTACATATACACCTGAAAAATTGGAAAACTGATTAGATCACGTTTATAATGAGAATGTCTCATTACCACATTACCAGTAGTAATCTCTTGAACTAAATTTCACAAATTTTGAGCTTCAGTGCAATCCATGGAAGTAGGAAGATAATCTTGATACGCGAACATTTAGGTAGTACGTAGATACCTAAGTTGTTCATTGCCAACGTTTAGGTAATTTGCCGCCCACTTTGCTTCCCCTGTCACTTTCTTTAGGAAGCTGGTTTTCTCTTTGAAGGGTTGACGGAATGCTACCTAGAGGGTTCAGAAGAGCGGGAGGGAAAGGTTGCGTTCCAAACAAAAGTAATGAGCTGGTTTTATTCGTCGACGCTTTCTGTTGCTAATTATGCATTTATGAAAATTCTGCTGATTGATTTGTCAATCTATATACATACTGATCATGCAAGCTTGCCGTTTTTTCCCAAACACCATAAATAATTCAAAATTCCATGGTTTCAAAATTTAAAAAAATGGAAACTCAAAACTCAATGTTGGTTCCTTTCATCTATTTATTCTGAGTAAATCCCCGTTTTCAGATTGAAAAAATCTTTATTGGAAGCTGAGAAAAGTTAGGAAAACTTTTGACGCGACGACAAAGCCATCTCTTATCACAGAATCACACTAGAGGCCTGCCCCTTTAGCAGTAACGTAAAAAAAACGCTCCAAAGTCCTTGTCACATGGGTTTATTATTCTACTGGACATACCTACAGAAATGTTGGCTGTTCAGTTATTGTTTATTTCATGGGAAATAATTGAAATAGCTATTTCTGATTGTTTCCACCATTTTTGGCCCCTAAAACACGAATTAGGTATGCTCCTTTTTTTTTTCAAATTATCTTTGATCAGTGGTAGTGCCATTTAATCGTCTTGATCCACGTGTTGATTTTTCCCAGGTTTTTGACTCATAAAAAATCAATTTTGGGTGCTGAACATTTGGTAGAACCTCGATTTTCCACTCTTTGGTCAAAATCTACTTCATATTCGGTCTTCTCTTCCCCAGAAACATGGAAAACGATTCGTCAAAAGCTTATGTTACTGACATGTTACTAAAACACAAAAAGTACCTATTTTCGTGCACATTTTCACTCATAAAATCCCTGGGTATATCCGATCGGGCTGAAAAGTTTCGGGACACAACTAGGGCCCAAATGGAGCATGTGTGCGAAAGAACGACTTTTTTAGATCTAAAATGAAGCCGGTACACGTGATACGGCGTACGGCGGACGGACATTGCATTTGGAATCTACGCACCTTGAAACGGAAAAGAAAAAATTTTGAGGGGGTGCTATATAAAATTTTTTTGCTGAGCGAATACATAGGTGTATTATTCACAGAATAATAAACCAAAACGATACCCTTCTATCAAAAATTTTCGAGCTACGGCGTTCTGAAAATTTCAACCCCTGTTTTGAACCCCTTAGAGATGACTGGCAGTAACGCCGAGCTTCGAGGACCAACTAGACCCCGAACGGAACCTATAACCCGAATTTCATCCATTTTGGTTTATTATTCTGTGAATAATATACACCTATGTAATCGCTCAGCAAAAAATTTTTATAACACCCCCTCAACATCTTTTCTTTTCCGTTTCAAGGTGCGTAGATTCCAATGTCCGTCCGCCGTACGCCGTATCAGGTGTACCGGCCTCATTTCCGTCTAAAAAAGTCGTTCTTTCGCACGCATGCACCATTTGGGCCCTAGTTGTGCCCTGAAACTTTTCAGCCTGATCGGAATAAACCCAGGGGTGTTATGAGTGAAAATGTGTATAAAAATAGGTACTTTTTGTGTTTTAGTAACATGTTAGTAAAATGAGCTTTTGAGGTATCGTTTTCCATGTTTTGGGGGACGAGAAGACCGAATATGAAGTCGATTTTGGCCAAGGAGTGGAAAATTGAGGTTGTACCAGATGTTTAGCTCCCAATTTTTTTTTTATGAGTCAAAAACCTGGGAAATCGTCTGAAATCACCATCAGTTTGTATAATAACACTAGGAAAAGTGTCAACACGTGGATCAAGACGATTAAATGGCGCTATCCATGATCAAAGATAATTTGAAAAAGAAGAAAAAAAAGGAGCGTACCTAATTCAAGTTTTGGGGGCCAAAATTGTTGGACACCACCAGAAATAGCTATTTCAGTTATTTTACATGAAAGCAACAATAAATGAACAGCCAGCATTTCTGTAGGTATGTCCAATAGAATAATAAACCCATGTGAAAAGGACTTGGAATCTACGCACCTTGAAACGTAAAAGAAAAAATTTTGAGGGGGTGTTATAAAAATGTTTTGCTGAGCGATTACATAGGTGTATTATTCACAGAATAATAAACCAAAAGAGCTGCGAAGGTTGATTTATGTTTTTATCCTAATACATATAAACTGCTTTATAACAATACTTTCGATATTTTCAAGCTCAAAATATTTTTTCCTGTTGATGTTGAAGTCTTGGTTAGGAGCGGTAACTGTTCAAACAGGGCTGGAGCTAGCCATGGAAATTGTCTAGTGTAGAAATCATTATGTGCCTGTGGAATCTGGAGGACATAGGTAGTTGGCATTTGTTGGCGTCGCTTGCTTAGTAAATAAATGCAGGTGGTTATGTACATATAAAACAGTTCTTCATCCCCCATAAAAATGATCATAAAAACGCTTTTATGCGCATAAAAATGCTTTTATGAGTCATCCCCCATAAAATGCTATGACAGTGCATCGAACTCCATCCCTCTCGCAGATGATGAGTTATCCGCTAAGCTGATTTACTTGCTTTCTGCTTGAACGAAATGAAATAAATTGGTTCAAGTCTTGTCAAGTTGTCGGTTTGTCTCAGGCCGACAGTTGTCAATGACCGTCAGTTTGTTGATGAATGTTATTTGCCCAATTCTACGAATCAATTGATTCAGTTTGCAACCTTGAAATACCCAAGCGGGCAGGAAACGCTACGGAAATTGCGGGGCAGGATGTTTCCTCTCACTGGTTGGTCTCTCAACGGCTCTTCCGTCTCTGGGGAGGAAGAGGAGCTTATTGGGTGATAGGAGTGCGAAAATGTTAGGAAAACCCGAGGTATGCACAAGAAGTATTTTCAAGTGCTACAACGTCAGCGAATCATGAATTTTCAAATTTTCTAGAGGTTGCTACGTCACAGCGGGCAGAGGGGGTCCCGCCCAGGCGAGAGGGGTGCAATGACGTAGGAACCTCTGGAAACTTTGAAAAATCATAGAAAAAGAAATACTTATCGTAGGAGCATGCGGTTGGTCTCAAAATTCTCAGGATGGAATCTTATTACATTTAAAAATAATATAAACCGCTTTTGTGACCCGTGGAAGTAGCCCATTGAAGGTGAAAATCCAAATTTCCCAAATCGATAAACTATCAGAGTACGACTGTACAATAGCGGACACTATAAGTCGTTACACTTCAGTGGAGACACTCATTTTACAATAAAATTAGTTACTATATTAGTAAGCAGACATGTCAGGCTGAGGCTTTATGTCCATCTGCGTCTCTTGGAGGATAAGAATTAGTTTTGATCATTTCACTCAAAGCTTGCCACTCACAATTTCCAAGGAAAACTTAATACCTGTAGCAAAATACCTACCAGTTTGAATAACCCCGATTTGAATGGAAAATTGTGGAGTGGTTTTAAGGGCAGTGTAGCCTGAACTCAGAGGTCATAAATATTCTACTGAAAAGAGGGGTTATGGGAGGACAGCGAGTAAAATGCCTCCCTGTGTTCAGTTTTAATGAAATAAAAATGGGCCGTGGGCTGGTCAACTTGGAATCTGAGATCACCAGAATCGAAACATCGGACGGGCGATGATGAACCAATAGGAGGAGGATGAATAATATTATATAAGGTCTCGGTTGCTCAGTTGCGGTAAAGTAACAACCCGATTAGCAGCATTGGACTCACGCGGCAGGATAATAATATTGGAGAAGGTCCTTAAGAAGAAGATGCAGCTCGAGAGAGAGATTGATTGATTGTTAGCGAATTTTCGAAGAAAAGGAAGCTATTGTTCTCGGTCCAAAATTTTTAAAACTCGTATTTCCGAAAGATTTTTATACCAAAATCCGTTTCAGACCATCCTGAATTCACAGCCGAAAGACACAAAAAATTATGTATATATATGTATATATATATGTATGTATGTGTCATTCCAGACGATAACTCTCGACAGAATTGAGATAAAAAGTTCAAATTTGCACGAAAAATCTGTCTTGGCAATCGACAGGCTAAGTTCGTAGATGGGCAGAATCGGGTCACTCTAAGGGGGAGTTTTGGGGAGTTTTAGGGGGGAAAAATTACCCATAAATTCCCAAAATGAAACAGTCTGACAAGTGACACCTCATTTTAAAGGTTTTTCTACGCTGAACACGATGGTGAAATCAGCATTTTTATTTATAGACTTGCACAAAAATAGAGCCCGAAGTCTCTCGCTGCCTTTTTGGCAAGAGAACATTGACAATAATACAGAAAAATAATATCAATCTTCAAATGGTTTGTGAAAGAAAAGAATTTATATTAACACAGTGGTTACCAAAGTAATGTAAAAAGAATGTGTGTGTATTTAATATTTGCTTAATAATATTTCTCGAAAATTCTTCTTGAATAAATCTATTGAAATATTACGGTTATATAATTCCAAGAGTGTTCGTCATATATTTTTACAGATTTTATATAAAATGATTCTGTATATGTTACAGTTTTATGGGGTGGCACTTTCATTAAGGTACTGGCTGATCAGGTATTTTTACTGTGTACTTCGCTCATAAATTTAAATTTATCATAAAAATACATAGGTGTCTTTGTTTTTAGTATTTTATATAACATTACTCGAATTCTACAATATCTCCACTCTCTAATTTTCATAATCCTTGTTTTTTTAAATAATACGGCGTAGGGTAATATGTTCAAAAATAGGAATACTGGGGGCGTATACTTCATCAGTTAGATCAGAGTAAGGGACACTGCAATAATCCAAAATTGGGAAAAATTATACTTGCACCAGAAGCAACTTCACTTCCTTAAGCAAGTGTTAACCTAATCTGCGAAAATGGTATAAGCCTTTGTGCACTTTACTAGTTACTGCCCTAACGAGCTGTTTCCAAGACAACATACTGTCGAATTCAAGCCCTAGATTCCTTGAATTATCAACAAAATCTAAAGCTGTAGAGGTAATTTTCACAGAAAGCAGAGTCTGAAAATCTATTTGCGCCGTTAATCTAGGATTCCCTATCAACATTAATTTGCTCTTGGATGGATTTATTTTAAGACCATGTGCAGTGCACCAGTTATTTATTGACTCTAGATCCTCATTGATTTGTGAAATCGCACTTGCTAATTCATATTTATTCGCATCTAAAAACATTTGTAAATCATCTGCAGAGAGAACGGCAAAGAATGGAGCGCGTGGACCGACCATAGATGTATCTACGATGGGTAATATAATATATCTATGGAACCGACAGATGGAAGAATGAAGAGAAATCCCTAGGGCTCGCCCCGAAGTAGGTAATGTATGTGTAACAGTTCCAGGCCGAGTTCCAACGTTGGAAAAGGTAGGTGAGGTCTTAGTGCGGTTTGAGTCCCACACAACCTGCAGGTGAGGTCCCATCCAGAGCTACACATTATGAGATGCACATCCCACTTAAAGATTCCTTAAGATCTTAAAGATTTCCTCACCGCCCTACGGAGGAAAAAAAATTAACTGCCCGAATGTTTCGATTTTAATAAAAATTAGGGAATTATGTCACGGGATAACATGGAATCTGCGTGTATCAGATTGGTAAAAGTCGGTGGTGGTGGTGGTGGTGGGGGGGGGGGATGTTGAGGCTAATTGGGAATATGAAAAACCACAGTCATGCAGCATGGCTATAAGAGCGAATTTTCGAAGAAATAACTGATTTTATGTAAAATGTGATGTTTGGGATATCCGTAACAAATTTTTTGTTCCATTTTTTGCCGAGTAACACCTCGGTTTGTAGATTTTCCAACGCTGAACACGATGGTGAAGTCAGAATTGCGATATCCCATTCCGTTATCAGATTAGAGCAGACGAACCAGGAAGAACATCTCAAGAAATAACCACGTTCCTTCATCTTCAAAGTGCTCCAGTTTGAGAACGGAATGAGATATCGCAATTCTGATTGCACCATCGTGTTCAGCGTACAAAAACCTTTAAAATGAGGTCAGTCTGTTTCATTTTGGGAATTTATGGGTAATTTTTCTCCCCTAAAACTCCCCAAAACTCCCCCTTAGAGTGACCCGATTCTGCCCATCTACGAACTTAGCCTGTCGATTGCCAAGACAGATTTTTCGTGCAAATATATATATATATTTGTTCGTGAGTGTTCTTTCCTGTCTAGTAGAAGTAAAGTTGGGAGAGGTAGTTTGACCAAACTAGACTTGTTTTCGGTTTTTTCACCTTTGTTTAATACATTGCTCGACGTTTCCACCTAGTGAGCTAGGTCCTATTCATGAGTCCTACAATCACAAATTTTAGAATAATGGTTAGTTGTAACGGGTAAAATAGAAGTCTAGGTATTATTTGATGTTAAGAGCTACTTACGTATGTAATGAAGATGTTCGAATAACTGAGAGTTGAGTAATTATACAGATGACTCTTAAAGATTTAAAAATACAACAGGAAACAGAATAAAACAGATAACAACAAGGAAGGAGATGCCTGTGGGAGTTGGGTGGAATTGTAATGGATACTATTGGGGTGTGTGTTAAAGATGGAGGAAGGATTTTCTTGTAGTCTGTGATAAGATGAAGGAAGTTTGCTGTAGAATTGCTGTTATTTTATCTACTTTTTAACTATTTTGTGGGATATTAGTTGGGATGACAGTAATGCTTGTGGCTTAGACTAGATGATATGACAATAATTTCTATGACTTAGAATTACGTGACTTTGTAGGATATATAACAATCAATAAGTTGGATGATTAGGAATTGAGTGCCTTATCATTAGGTAGGTACTTTAAGCTATGGAATGAGAGGTTGTGCGGTTGACAATAGTTGAATATTTACAGTTATGGTTGTGACCAGTATATAACGTCAAGAAAGGATTATGTATATGGTTGTGACCAGTATATAACGTCAAGAAAGGATTATGTAACTATGGAATGAGAGGTGGTAATAATTTTGGTGGGGAAATTTAGTTTTAAATATTATTTGAGTAGTTTTGAGTAAACGGTTGACAACCCCTTGACATCTCTCTTAAAATTTATGTTCTTGTCTTCATTTTGGTTTATTATTCTATGAATAATACACCTATGTAATCGCTCAGCAAAAAATTTTTATAACACCCCCTCAAACTTTTTTCTTTTCCGTTTCAAGGTGTGTAGATTCAAAAAATGCAATGTCCGTCCGCCGTCCGCCGTATCACGTGTACAGGCTTCATTTTCGATCTAAAAAAGTCGTTCTTTCGCACACATGCTCCATTTGGGCCCTAGTTGTGTCCCGAAACTTTTCAGCCCGATCGGAATATACCCAGGGGTGTTGTGAGTGAAAATGTGTGTGAAAATAGGTACTTTTTGCGTTTTAGCAACATGTTGGTAACATGAGCTTTTGAGGTATCGTTTTCCATGTTTTTGGGGACGAGAAGATCGAATATGAGGTCGATTTTGGCCAAGGAGTGGAAAATTGAGGTTGTACCAGATGTTCAGCTCCCAAAATTGATTTTTTATGAGGCAAAAACCTGCGAAATCGTCTAAAATCACCATCAATTTGTAGAATAGCACTAGGAAAAGTTTCAACACGTAGATCAAGACGATTAAGTGGCACTACCAATGATCATGGATAATTTGAAAAAAAAAAAGATCGTACCTACCTAATTTGTGTTTTGGGGGCCAAAATTGGTGGAAACCATCAGAAATAGCTATTTCAATTATTTCACATGAAACAAACAATAAATGTAGGTACAGCCAACATTTCTGTAGAATAATAAACCCCATGTGACAAGGACTTTGCAGCGTTTTTTACCATGTATGCAACTTCCTTAATTCTACGTTTCTGTGAATTTGGTTCAAGACAGCAAATTTTCCAATTATCTCCTACTACAGGATTGTGTTTTGAGACGGCAATATGTTTGGCTAGGGCAGTTGGATATCTATTGTTATCTGAGTGTTGGGCACTATGTTCTAAGGCTTTTTTGTAATCAATTGTGTGGCCTTTCATTCTTTCAACTCCTAGCTGTTTTGTCTCACCATAGTAATAGGCATTACAATCTTGGCATTTTATCTCGTACACTATATCACTGATTTCGTTTTTATTCAGGGGGTCTTTTAATTTGGAAATTATTTTGTTGTTCTTGTTATAAGAGTTATTGTAGAAAGCTATTTTTATATTGTTGCTATAAGAGCTTACATTTTTCTTTAGCTGTTCAGAAAGTGAGCCTATGTACTTAAGAGATGCATATGTGGTGTTAGTCGGCGTGTGTGTTGTGACTGGAGGGTTACCTGTTCGATTGTTCTGTGTAGGGTTGTTGTTAGAAGGAGGATATGTTGTGGAGCTGGGTTGATTTTGGTTATCATAGCAACAATATAAAAATAGCTTTCTACAATAACTCTTATAACAAGAACAACAAAATATTTTCCAAATTAAAAGACCCCCTGAATAAAAACGAAATCAGTGATATAGTGTACGAGATAAAATGCCAAGATTGTGATGCCCATTACTATGGTGAGACAAAACAGCTAGGAGTTGAAAGAATGAAAGGCCACACAATTGATAACAAAAAAGCCTTAGAACATAGTGCCCAACACCCAGATAACAATAGATACCCAACTGCCCTAGCCAAACATATTGCCGTCTCAAAACACAATCCTGTAGTAGGAGATAATTGGAAAATTTGCTGTCTTGAACCAAATTCACAGAAACGTAGAATTAAGGAAGTTGCATACATGGTAAAAAATGAAGACAAGAACATAAATTTTAAGAGAGATGTCACGGGGTTGTCAACCGTTTACTCAAAACTACTCAAATAATATTTAAAACTAAATTTCCCCACCAAAATTATTACCACCTCTCATTCCATAGTTACTGTCGTGAGTCCCTCCCGGAACTACTCCTAGCAGATTTAAGTTCTCACAAATATTTCATAAGCCAACTTTAGTTGTTACCAAATAAACCATACGAGTGGGGAACAAGCCGCAGGAGTCAGAGCACAACCTGGGTCCCCACCATCCCCTACCAAATAGGGGATGGAGGGAGACGACTCCCAGTAACGTTAATACTCGCCTCCTTCGACTTTTCACTCATTCGACGATTCCTCTAGCCGCTGGCTACTCTCTCTCTTCCTACCCTGCTCTCTCTCCTAAAACCTAAAAGATCCTAGATGACGGTGGTGGTCAGCCCATAACCGCCTAGGCAAATTCTCCCAAAAGATTCCAGATGACGGTGGTGATTCGCTCATAACCGCCTGGACAGAACCAAAAAGATCCTAGATGTCGGTGGTGATTCGCTCATAACCGCCTGGGCAATTCCTCACACCACCGTGATGAATATACGCCAATTTTAAATTCATCACAGTGGTGAACCCGACGTTCACACAACCTTCTTCCTTTCCCTTCTCATCTCGACGTCGCCGCTTCACGCCCCAAAACCTTCTAAATTCACATTTTAAATTCGAGCTCCTCACTATAACGTTTGAACGTCCAACCTTCCACACGGAGATTTCACCTCTCTCACATCTCCGCTCAGCTCACGCCATTTTTCGTATTTTTGCGAATTTCAAATTTTAAAATTCAGATTTCAAATTTCAAAGTTCAATTTTACCCAATTTTGCGAAATTGAAATTTCAACTCCTCCCTACATGATGGACTCAGTCTCACAATCACCTCCCCTTCTCACGCCCCCCTCCACCCTGCAACACCCCACCTTCACTGCCCCCTCTGCAACCCCACTCACCCTTTCACCCTTTTGCCAATAAGTCGGCGGCTGGAGGAAATCGTAGAATCATCCACTCCCCTACCCCACCACCACCCCTTCCCCCGACGTCATGGGAGGCCTTACGCCCAACCCCTTTTTTCCGCTCGCCAGTATTGCAAGCATATTCTTACCCCCCCATATTCTTACCGCTCGCCCATACCGCAAGCGTTTTTCTTACCCCCCCTCAGGGAGGGCCGCCCCTTTCCCCTTCCTACACAGAGGTGCTCCTACTCAGCCCTCCAGCCCCTCATCGCACCTGCGACCACGGCGAACGCTGCCGCCCCCACCCCCTCATCGCACCTGCGACCACGGCGAACGCCGCCGCCACCAACCCCTCACCCTCCAACCCCTCAACGCACCTGCGTCCACGGCGAACGCCGCCGCCCCCGCCCCCTCATCGCACCTGCGACCACGGCGAACGCCGCCGCCCCCGCCCCCTCATCGCACCTGCGTCCACGGCGAACACCGCCGCACACACCTCAACCCTCTCGACCCCCCCCCCCCCCCCCCCTGGCGTCTCTGCGACCCAGGCAAACACCGCCGCACCAACCCCCTCGACCCCCACCCATCAAACCCTCCACTCACTCGGGGGCCCTCTCTTCCCGCCCCACGATGCTGGGGGCTGACCGCTTCGCCCCCTTCACCAACCCCCCTTTGGAACGCTTCCACCCCTCCCCCCCCACTCACTGGGGGGACCCAGCACCTGTACATATCACACCTGTAAATATGATTCCTGTAAATATCTTTAAAACACACCTGTAAATATCGAGCTTCCTTATATTATGTCAATGTAAATATTCTCTAGCTCTAAGTCACTTCCCTTTGTACATAACCTCTCCTCATTCACCTGTACATTCCCTAGCTCTAAGCCACATGCTGTTTTTATCTGTATACTAGCCATAAGTTACTCCTCTTTGTGCATACTCTCCTCATGCAACTGTATATACTAGCTCTAAGTACCCACTTTTGTACATACTACTACTTCACGCCAATCTTCGCCACCTTTCTACCTAGTATTAAGCAAACCACCATCTCAACTACTGTCAATCACCGCCTTCAGCCTACATTATTTGCCTCAGCCCTCACCTTTGTAAACTTGGGCCCTCAGCCACATCCGAATGTTCACTTGCTCACTTTCCACCGCCATCAGCACTCCTCCTGTCTGCCATAGCCCTCAGCCTTTTGTAACCTTGCGCCTTCAGCACCATCCTGTTTGCCATAGCCCTCACCACTTGTAATCCTGTGCCCTCAGCTCTTGGAAATTTTTTGCTCGAACTGGGGGGACCCATGTCGTGAGTCCCTCCCGGAACTACTCCTAGCAGATTTAAGTTCTCACAAATATTTCATAAGCCAACTTTAGTTCTTACCAAATAAACCATACGAGTGGGGAACAAGCCGCAGGAGTCAGAGCACAACCTGGGTCCCCACCATCCCCTACCAAATAGGGGATGGAGGGAGACGACTCCCAGTAACGTAAATACTCGCCTCCTTCGACTTTTCACTCATTCGACGATTCCTCTAGCCGCTGGCTACTCTCTCTCTTCCTACCCTGCTCTCTCTCCTAAAACCTAAAAGATCCTAGATGACGGTGGTGGTCAGCCCATAACCGCCTAGGCAAATTCTCCCAAAAGATTCCAGATGACGGTGGTGATTCGCTTCGCTGAGTAGTCAATGAACAGTTCACATCGTCTCTCGTTTCTTTGTATATTTTTTGTGTATTTTGCTTGTTCCTGTGCTTCAAATTTTGCAGTGCGTGTTCCTGATTGCCGTAGCTGTTCAAACATATCAATAGCATCTGTGATAAGGCTTTTCCTTCTCAGCTTCTTTTACCGGTGAGTGTTCCATTGTTTTACGGCATTTCAACTTAAAACACTCATTGGCCGTGGTCTCCTCGTGGAAGTTGCACGATTTATCCTTACCGTGGACGCTGCGCATGCGTCATTGCGAACGACCTTGAAGTTTTTGTCTACTGCTTCCTTCTCTCCTTCCATCCGCCCCCCCCTACTTTCACTCCGAACATTCCGTCAGTTTCTCCTTGCTTTCTTCGAATCGCACGATCAGTCGGTATACAACATGAGTTGTAGTAAGTGCCAAGACCCCCTGTTACTAGAGGATACTATTGTTTGCGTCCTTTGTGACGATAAATTCCACTACGCTTGCGTGGGAATGAGTGAAAAGAATTTTCGCAAGCTTAATAAATCGTCCATCGCAAACTGGAAATGCCTAAATTGTAGGTCTGGTGACAGCTCTTCCTTGAAAGATGATTTGCGTAACATGTTCAGCGATTTGAGATCGGAAATGCGCCAAGAGGCCGAAACTACGCGGAAGGAAATGAATAATATGATCAATGGGTTGTCAGTTAAGATCGATGCTTGTCTAGAAAAATATGAATCACTATGTAACCGTGTCGACGAATTTAAGGTCGATGTTGAGTCAAAGTTGGAGGGTTTTGATCGACGTTTGGGAGCTCTTGAGGGTTGTGCTGGGCCTAATGTTCCGTCGGGAGGAGCTGATGTCGAGTCCCAGTATGCAGAATTGGAGGATCGCCGTCGGAGGGCTTCTAACGTCATTATCTTTGATTTCCCTGAGCCTATCTCAACTATTCCACTGCAAGCGATTGAGGAGGATCTGGTTAACCTTAAGAACTCATTGAACAAACTTTCACCTGATTTTGAAGGGTTGGTCCAGCGCTTATCGCGCCTGGGCGCTCGCCGTCAGGATGGTTGCCGTCCGTTAAAGGTTGTCCTCGACAGTCCCTCTTCCGTCACCAAGTTACTTGTTGCTAGTCGATCCACTCATCCTCGAGTTTTGTCAGTCTCTTCTGACAAAACACTTATGCAAAGAGAATATCTTAAAACATTGAGAGCTGAGTTAAATTCGAGGGTGGAGGGCGGTGAGGTAAACCTGACTATAAAATACATCAATGGCGTGCCGCAGATAGTCAAGCTAAATGAATCACCCGCCATCAACAAGCAGAAAAAAAACTAATAAGCAAGCCCATTACACTTTCCATTTACTACCAGAATGTTAGAGGCATCAACACTAAATTGTTTACCCTTCATCACCAGGTACCTATCTTAGACTACGATATTATTTGTTTCACGGAAACCTGGCTCTCACCCAATGTGAATAATCATGAGCTCCGTTTATCGCACTACAATATTTTTCGCACAGATCGATCTAACTCAAATAACCAACGCAAGCCTACGGGAGGAGGAGTGATGGTGGCGATTTCGGACAAGCACCGTTCTCACAGATGGAGCTCGGTGGATGTCGTGGAGCATGTCTTTGTTGTCCTCCCTGATCACAAATTGATCATAGGTACCCTGTATCTACCCGATTATCAACCTACGAACATGCTGGATGCACACTTTTGCGAATTAGATGCTGTTTCGACGGCTCATCCGGACTTCAAGATCATTCTTGTAGGTGACTACAATTTGCCGGGCATCGTGTGGGAAGATGCATCTCGGGTTGGATTTGGCGACAGCCTCAGTCCGAAGGGTAAACTGGTTTTCGAATCTATGATGCTCCACGGCCTTCATCAATCTAATACCATCCGAAATTCGTCGGGCAATGTTCTGGATTTGCTTCTTTCGGATATTGAAAATATAAATCCTCGTCTAGCCAATCCTATATTTCCTGTGGATGTCGCTCATCCTCCCTTCGATTTTTCCGTACCGTCATTTTCTCCTGGTGTACAATTATTCTTCCCGAACACCAAATTCAGCTATAATTTTAAAAAGGGAGATTACAAAGCTATGGATGCTTACTTGTCATCATATTGCTGGGATGGCATTATGAGTGGTTCAATTGATGAGGTGGTGGAGGCTTTTTACGCGATTGTTCATAAAGCAATCGAACTTTATGTACCGAAAATTGTAAATTTTTCCACATCCTTTCCTAAATGGTTTGATCGCGCTCTGGTTGGGCGTACTCAGCAGAAGAGGACTGCGCATTCGCGTTGGAAGATTACTGGTTTGGAGGGAGATTACGAGTTGTTTTCGTCACTTCGGTGCCAGTGTAAGGAGAGGTCAAGAGCGTTATATAAAGCCTACATCAGCGACGTCCAGGATTCCATTGTTAACAATATAAAAAGCTTCTGGAATTATGTTAACTATAAAGACGGTAGAAATGGTTTACCAAATGATATGTTTCTCGGCAGCAATCGCGGTTCGGGCCCTCAGGAGACCGCGGAGCTCTTTCGTCAGCATTTTGCTTCAGTATTTGAGCCACCTGCTTCACAAAGTCCTAAATATCCAGCTGTGGACATGGTATCCATTGGGTCCATGCAGGTTTCGGAAGGCGATGTCCATCGTGAGCTTAGAGGGTTGGACATACGGAAAGGTATGGGCCCGGACGGTGTCCCCCCAATACTCCTTAAGGAATGTTTTTCTAGCCTGTCCTGCCCGCTGACGCGCATCTTCAACAAGTCTCTTTCTTCTGGCCGATTCCCATTTAAATGGAAGTGCTCATATGTGACACCGATTCACAAGAGTGGGGACAAAGGCTCAGTGTCCAACTATCGTCCGGTTTGCTCCTTATCTGCCACACCGAAGATCCTTGAGAAACTTGTTGTCACTCAACTATCTGCCGAGTTTTCGTCTTATTTTGCGGTGGAGCAACATGGGTTCTTGAAAGGGAGGTCAACAGTCACAAACCTGTTAGAGTTCCAGAGTTTTGTTGTGGACGGGTTTCGGTGGGGCCACCAGACCGACGTAATCTCAACCGACTACGCCAAGGCTTTCGACAAGCTCTCACACTGCCATCTTCTGTCACTGTTGGAATCGCTGGGAGTCTTCGGATTGTTTTTGGATTGGATGTCCAGTTATCTCGTTGGGCGGCAGCTTATGGTCCGAGTCAGGGGTACCTTGTCTTCTCCTTTCACTGCTTCTTCTGGAATCCCCCAAGGTAGTCATATTGGCCCTCTGTGCTTTTTGCTCATGATTAATAGTGTGACCAGCTGTTTTACTCCTGACATCCACTGCTTGCTGTTCGCGGACGATCTCAAGCTGTTCTCACACGTAAATTCTCCATCGGATTGTGCAGCTTTGCAGTTGGCGGTCGTTCGTCTCGAGAGTTGGTGTGCGAACAATAGCCTATTTCTCAACCCATCTAAATGCTCTGTGGTCACTTTTCATCGCTCCACCCAGCCTATTGAGTTCAATTATGTCCTGGAGGGTGGTCCGCTGCGGAGGCTCACTGAAATGACGGACCTGGGAGTGCTTTGCGACGAGCGATTGACCTTTTCGAAACACATAGAGGACCTGGCGAGTAGAGCAATGCGGGTCTTGGGGTTTATTAAGCGTAACACTCGAGAGTTTACTAGCATTCCTGCCATGGTGTTGCTTTACAAGGCCCTGGTCCTTCCAATCCTGGAGTACGCTTCTCCGGTCTGGTCGCCCAGTTACGCTGTGCATCAATACACCCTGGAGAGAGTGCAGAACAAGTTTCTGCGCTATATTGCGTTCAAGTTGGGTATTCCATCCAGTGAAGTCCATTATGACTCGTTGCTTGAAACCTGTGGCATGATACCTCTCGAGAGGCGTCGCTCTATGGCTGACCTTTGTCTTCTGCATAGGCTGTTGAATGACCAGCTCGACTGCCCGGTCCTGCTCTCCATGATAGGCCTCCAGGTGCCTCGCTTGTCGGCCCGCTCTCCTCTCCTCTTCCACGTCCCTTTCTCATCGACAAACTATGTGAGAAATAGTCCTCTACAGCGGCTTCCTCGTTCTGCAAATCTGCTAATCAGCGTGAACCCCGAGTTCGATTTCTTCCATGATTCCCTCGCCTCACTCAGGAGGTTGGTGGCTGCTTCCCCGTTGAGATTTTCGTAACAAGTTTGACCAGTGTTATATTACCTGAACTGCTAGCGTGCTGTTAATATTTACCTATGTTTCTGACGTATATTATCCCTAAATGATTTTCTGAATTGTATCTTACTTATGTTCATTGACATTCTGTATTGTGTAATTGGGCTTGCCCGTAAATAAAAATAAAATAAAATAAAATAAAATAACCGCCTGGACACAACCAAAAAGATCCTAGATGTCGGTGGTGATTCGCTCATAACCGCCTAGGCAAAAACCTCTCCAAAAAGATCCCAGACGTCGGTGGTGATTCGCTCATAACCGCCTGGGCAATTCCTCACACCACCGTGATGAATATACGCCAATTTTAAATTCATCACAGTTACATAATCCTTTCTTGACATTATATACAGGTCACAACCATAACTGTAAATATTCAACTATTGTCAACCGCACAACCTCTCATTCCATAGCTTAAAGTACCTACCTAATGATAAGTAACTCAATTCCTAATCATCCAACTTATTGATTGTTATATATCCTACAAAGTCACGTAATTCTAAGTCATAGAAATTATTGTCATATCATCTAGTCTAAGCCACAAGCATTACTGTCATCCCAACTAATATCCCACAAAATAGTTAAAAAGTAGATAAAATAACAGCAATTCTACAGAAAACTTCCTCCATCTTATCACAGACTACAAGAAAATCCTTCCTCCATCTTTAACACACACCCCAATAGTATCCATTACAATTCCACCCAACTCCCACAGGCATCTCCTTCCTTGTTGTTATCGGTTTTATTCTGTTTCCTGTTGTATTTTTAAATCTTTAAGAGTCATCTGTATAATTACTCAACTCTCAGTTATTCGAACATCTTCATTACATACGTAAGTAGCTCTTAACATCAAATAATACCTAGACTTCTGTTTTACCCGTTACAACTAACCATTATTCTAAACTTCTTACGCAGATGTCGTCAAGCTGTAAGTTCAATAACGAATCTTCGCTATATATACTTTCTGGTAGGTCCTGTTATAGGCTGCTATACCTAGTACCTAATGGGTAGAGTTACAGGGGGAGTTACACCAGTAGGTGAATACAGTTGGGCATGTATGACGCAGTGAGGGTTGATTTGAACTTGATTTATTTATTTGGCAAAAGACGAGGGAAAATAAAATAAAATGTGATAATAGAAAAAGTATTACCTAACCAAACTTAACCTCTAAACTTGAAATATGCATAGAAAATATCTACACAGAGAGCTGTGATCTGTAACAGAAGGGTATTCTGTACAAAATAAAACTCCCAACCCTTGAGTAAAGGATAACATCGTAACCGATGGATTGATCTCAGTTTAAATTTCTCCCTTGAGAGGGAAAAACATTAAATCATGTTTAATGTTTTCCCCTCGCAAGGGAGAAATTAGATATAGTTTTTTAATGTCAAGAAAAAATGAAAGCCACAATTTCACTGAACTCTACAAGTATAATGTTGCATTTACTGTACTTATTATAGAACTCGCCATCAACATATGGTTGTTACAACAGAAGGTAGTAACTGTGTAGTAACCAATGAAAAACGTAGCTATTGACTCTTGTTTCTTTCGAGTGCGATATTCTTTATGGTTGCTACAACAGAAGGTAGTAACTGTGTAGTACCCAATGAAAAACGTTGCATATTTGCGTGTCGGAATTCACAGAATGACCCCCAGCCCTAAAACATTAAACATGTTAATTTGTGATTGTAGGACTCATGAATAGGACCTAGCTCACTAGGTGGAAACGTCGAGCAATGTATTAAACAAAGGTGAAAAAACCGAAAACCAGTCTAGTTTGGTCAAACTACCTCTCCCAACTATATATATATATATATATATATATATATATATATATATACATAATTTTTGGTTTCTTTAGGCAGTGAATTGAGGATGGTCTGAAACGGATTTTGGTATAAAAATCTTTCGGAAATTCGAGTTTTAAAAATTTTGGACCGAGAACAATAGCTTCCTTTTCTTCGAAAATTCGCTAACTGTCAATACGTATAAGTTACAGTCAAGCAGCATGACCATATGAGCTAAGGTTTGAAGCTGGTAACTTTGAACTATTTAGGCTATATTATGTTAGCATATAACATCATGTGAATGGGATGACCAAACTAGACTCTGTTGTCGGAAACGTTAATTTACATTGCCCTCAAAGATAACGCTATGAACAAATACTGTCTATTTCAGGCGCGTTTATTTATTTATTTATTTATTTTTTAGCGAATATTTAAGAAAATGAAGCTACTGTAATGGGTCAAAAATGTTCAGAGCATGAATTTTTGAAAATTTTTAATAGACAAATCCGTTTTACAGCATGCTGAATTTAACCCTAGATATTAATAAAAATTTATATGTATATATGCATAAATTTTTGTTAAACTCTAGGGATGAATTCAGGGTGCTCAGAAACGGATTTGCCTATAAAAACATTTCAAAAATTCATGTTCTGAAAATTTTGGACCCATTGCAACGCTTCATTTTGTTTGAAAATTCGGTGAAATGGCTAAAATCACGAAAAAATTATATAACTTTACGAAAAGTTGTTGGGTTTCTCGCTATATCAACTTTTAACACGGTAGCACGAATATTTCTTTGAAAATTCGTTCTTATAGCCATGCTGCATGACTGGTTTCCTGTTTCATGTCTATTGCATTGAGTTTTTGCCACTGAATTTTCATCTATTTAGTGGTCTTGTTTACTTGTTCACTGAAACTTGAACTACGAAATTTGGCGATCTCCAAAGCTTTTTCAGCAATCTCACCAATTCATCTATCAACAAGAAAATATAAGGTGGGTGCTTGGACTCACCGACGACATTGAGATATCCAAGTTGTGTTTTGGCGGTGGCGGTGTTAATTTGGCACATGTACGTCCCTCCGTCTTCTTCACGAACGTCCGCTATGTGCAAGTTCCACACCTGTCGGTTCTCGTGAGAGACCGTGATACGAGGATTTCTTGTAATCACGTGACTGTGAACTGCCAAAATGGCGGACTGTTCAAAATGCATCCAAGCCACCTGGAAGAGAGGAGAAAAAAAAACACAAATGATACATTTAACATTATTCAGCCTAGTGTAATCCTTTCATGTCACATACATCATGGATATCCATGGTTTACTCATGGATGGTTTTTTCTATTTGAGAAATCCGTCTTATTCCAATAAGACGGCGTTTTGAGAACCTTCTTATTGCAATAAGACGGATTTCTCAATAGACGACTATAAATATGTCTATATATATACATGGGTACATGAGTGCTAATATTAGAAGACGGAACTAAACTCCACATATTGAGATTAGGGTACAGTCTGAATTTTATTAATATATATGGGCCTTTCAGGGACAGCATCCCACTTGCCATCCGAATTTCTGCTCATTTCGACCGTTTCTTGGTATATGGGGCGTTATGGGCGTTTCAAGGGTTCCGAACTTATATATATGTGTATGGAAGATGGACTCCCCAAAATTTGGAAACATTATGAAAACGCTGCAAATCCATGCACAACGGTTTATTATTTTGTACAGAAAACCCTTCTGTTACAGATCACAGCTCTCTGTATAGATAACCCGTCTAAATAATATGTACTAGACTATACATAATATGTAGATCGCAGACCCTCCGTAGGTTAGTACCTAACCCCGTACTCGTTACTAGGTACCTATCTAAATTACGAGTTAAATGTTGCTAAAATAATTCTGTCGATGACAAACAGTAACTAAAATGGCAAAAAGAAACGCAAATATTGAAGTTCTGAAGGAAAATTGTTGATGTGGAGTGAAATGGATGCCCCTTCTGCGTAGATCACCGTTTTCTGTGGTCAGTACCTACCTTCGCGGTCAAGTATAATGAACCGTTGTGTAATAGCTTGTCCATCAATAATACTTCAACGGTTATTCAAGCCCGATCAACAAAATCCAGCCCCTTCTTGGTTGATGAACCGTTGTGTAATAATTTACCGTTGTGAAATAATTTACCGTCATGTAAGAATTTACCGTTGTGTAATAATTTGCCGTTGTGTAATAATTTACCATTGTGTAATAATTTGCCCATCAACAATACTTCAACGTTTGTTCAAGTTACGAAAGTACCGATCAACAAAATCCAGCCCCTTCTTGGTAGATGAACCGTTGTGTAATAATTTACAGTTATGAAATAATTTACCATTGTCTAATAATTTACCCATCAATAATACTTCACTGTTTGTTGAAGTTTCAGAAGTACCTACCAACTAAATCCAATAGTCCATCACTTATCAAATGAAACAATATCACAGAACAACCACCTCGACTTCATACAGCCATCCGTGAATATAATCAGGTGTTTCCTAGCAATATCCGGGCCGGATTTATACCGTTTGATTCACGATCGTGTTGACGAAGCTTTTTGGTGCACACGAACGGCTGGACGTTCAATGCTCCGGGTGGTCTGAAAAAATTGTTTAGCACAAGACAAATTTAATAACGTGAAAAAAACTATACCCTTCTATCAAAAGTTTTCGAGCTACGGCGTTCTGAAAATTTAACCCCTATTTTGAACCGCTTAGCGATGACTGACAGTAACGTCGAGCTTCGAGGACCAACTAGACCCCAAACGGAACCTATAACCCGAATTTCATCAATTTTGTTTCATGGTAACTAAGAAAAGTGGCCAGTACGGCGTACGGCGGACAGACAGAAATTTTTTTATTGCATTTTCGGATTCTACGTACCTTGAAACGCAAACCATCAAATTTTGAGGGGGGTTAGAATTTTTTTTTTTCATGCTCGATTCCAATGGTTCATTATTGAAAATAATAAACCAAAAAAGGCCCAACCTTTCGTACAAACTGCGTTTCGTCAGCTATTTTTTGTTAGTTTCTCCCGTAATGATGAAAGGAGCATTTTCTCATTACTGAAAAAAACAAAAAAAAAAAAACACCAGACTTGAAATCAGAATTAACGTACCTTTATATCGTGAATCTGTATTCACTAGCCATTCGAGTAGGCAAGGAGAGCAATTTCGATAATACAATCATCTCTCGGTAATTTGAAACTCAAGGGACCTTGAAAAAAGTTCGAATTACTGAGAGTTCGATTTATTACTCAATAGTTCGAATTAATGAGAGGGCGGATACAATTAATTCGAATTAACGGGAGGACAAGAACTGCGTTAAAAAACACTTTTCATTTCATGAATAACAAATACATGTACATATGTCTGTACAATGTGCATATATGTATTTTAGTTTTAGACTAGTTTAAGGTTAGGTCAAAGTAAAGAAAGAATGCGCGCAGACAAAATAACTGCATGGAAGCAGAAAATAACTACATAGGTAAACAGGTACATAAATAATATACTTAGGTAGGTACTTAGGTACATATATATTTGTTACACACTTATTGCAGAAAAAATCTGCAACTTATAGTAAGAAGGTTACGTTGGTGTACAGTAATATGACGCGCGATCCTGGCTTCCCAGCGGCGGGCTCCCTGACGCTGTTGGTTTTGGTTTATTATTCTGTGAATAATACACCTATGTATTTGCTCAGCAAAAAATTTTGCCCCCCCTCAAAATTTTTTCTTTTCCGTTTCAAGGTGCGTAGATTCCAAAAATGCAATGTCCATCCGCCGTCCGCCGTACGCCGTTTGCCGTATCACGTGTACCGGCTTCATTTTCGGTCTAAAAAAGTCGTTCTATCGCACACAGGCTCCATTTGGGCCCTAGTTGTGTCCTGAAACTTTGCAGCCTGATCGGAATATACCCAGGGGTGTTATGGCGAAAAATGGGTATAAAAGTAGGTATTTATTGTGTTATTTGTGTTTTAGTAACATGAGCTTTTGAGGTATCGTTTTCCATGTTTTTTAGGACGAGAAGGCCGAATATGAAGTCGATTTTGACCTAAGCGTGGAAAATTGAGGTTCTAACGAAGTTTCAGCCTTAAATTTACGTTAAATTTTGGTCTAAAATCGTCGCTCTTCCGCACACAGTTTGGGTCCCCATTTGGGTCCTAGTTGTGCTCCAAAGCTCGGCAACCCGATCGGAATACACCCAGGGGCGTTATGGGAGAAAAATTGGTGTAAAACAAGTGGTTTTCGAGGTTTTTTTGAACATGAACTTGTGAGGTATTGTTTTTCATGTTTTTAGGGCAAGAAGACCGAATATTAAGTTGATTTGCACCAAAGGGTGAAGAATTGACGTTGTAACGAAGGTTTAGCTCCGAAATTCATTTTTTATGAGTCAAAAACCTGATAAATTGCCTGAAATCACCATAAATTTGTATAGGAATACTAGAAGTGGTATTAGTAGGTGAACAAGACAGTTAAATGGCACTAGCAATGTTCAAAGATAATCAAATCTGTAAAAAAAAAAACAGCCGAGATAGTGTTTTTGGGGGGCCAAAATTGGTGGAAACCATCTAAAATAACTATTTCAATTACTGCACATGAATGAAACAGTAAATTAACAGCAAAATTTCTGTAGGCATGTCTGATGTAATAATAAACCCAAGTGACAAGGACTTTGCAGCGTTTTTATTTGTTAGTTCTCCACGAATCCACCGCCGCAGGGAGCCCGCCGCTTGGAAGCCAGGATCGCTCATCATAAATCTATATTTTTATTTCGTTTCAGTTGTTGCATTCTTGCTTGGTCAAGTGCGTTGTACATAGTAAAAAGGTCCGAGGAAATTTCATCACCTTCACCGTTGGCTCCCGATGGTTGAGACCAAAAAAATAACTTCGAATTACCGAGAGTTGTGGCCGCCTGACTCCGAATTATAGCGTGTTCGCGGGTGGCGTGCCGTCAGTATTACTACGATTTACCAGGTGTACCAAAAGATTCTCAAGGGACAGCGGCATTTGGTCGAATAAACGAGAAATTCGAATTATTGAGAGATGAATGTAGGACATGATCTACAGACAGCTGAGAGAATACGAAAATCCTACACCTGTTGTAACAGAATTCTTAAGAAATCCAATTATAAATGGGCTTAGTCGTATGTCCCTTTCCAAATGATAGCACAGATAATACAGAACCTTTCACTTCCCTTCACTTTGTTCATCTCCCTGCTACCAACCTATCTTATGTAAGACCCTATATATGGTCCTAATTGTATTCCTGGTGATTAAATAAAGTCATTATCAATATCAATTATTTCATCTCCGTTCGCGTCTTCCCTAAAAAAAAAAGAGGCAATAATGACAATATTAGAACTCACCCCGGGCCCAGTGCTGCCAACCCAGGAGTGAGATTTCCCCGTTCATTCCTATATTTTCTAGCTCTAAGTTCAGTTCATGTTACACACCCTGTCAACTCGATAATCCTAGAACAATGTCCCGATCGACTGAATAAAGATCATGAAAGAATAATCTCAAGATAAGTGCTACTGAGCTACTGACCATGGATCAAGAGTTTCTTTCCTGACTTAATCATGGCGTTAATTGACTGTATCCTTATACGGTAGTCAAACATATAGGTATACATTTTTTTTCTCCAAAATATTTATATTGCTTGGGGTTGACGAAAATCGGGTCTGCTCGCCGAGAAAATGTTAACATAAAATTAGAGGAGTAAATAGAAATGAGGAGTTTGAAAAAAAAAAAAACCACAGTCATGCAGCATGGCTATAAGAGCGAATTTTCGAAGTTTTCGGCATCTTCCTCCTCCGCCTAAAATTTTCTGAAAATTAATTTTCGGCCAATGTTTTCCCAACTTGATACCATACAAAATTAAAACAGGAGTAGTTTTACGCAAAGTAAAATTTGGGGTGGAAGGAGGGGGAAGGGGAAATCAAAAATGTTTTGAATACCAGAAGAGTAGGTATTGGGTACGTAACAAATTTTTTGTTCCATTTTTTGCCGAGTAACACCTCGGTTTGTAGATTTTCCAACGCTGAACACGATCGTGAAGTCAGAATTGCGATATCCCATTCCGTTATCAGATTAGAGCAGACGAACCAGGAAGAACATCTCAAGAAATAACCACGTTCCTTCATCTTCAAAGTGCTCCAGTTTGAGAATGGAATGAGATATCGCAATTCTGATTTCACCATCGTGTTCAGCGTACAAAAACCTTTAAAATGAGGTGTCACTTGTCAGACTTTTTCATTTTGGGAATTTATGGGTAATTTCCCCCCCCCCCCCCCTAAAACTCCCCAAAACTCCCCCTTAGGGTGACCCGATTCTGCCCATCTTCGAACTTAGCCTGTCGATTGCCAAGACAGATTTTTCGTGCAAATTTGAACTTTTTATCTCAATTCTTTCGAGAGTTATCGTCTGGAATGACACATACATATATAAATATATAAATATATATATAAATATATAAATATATAAATATATACATATATATATATATATATATATACATATAATTTTTGGTGTCTTTCGGCAGGGAATTCAGGATGGTCTGAAACGGATTTTGGTATAAAAATCTTTCGGAAATTCGAGTTTTAAAAATTTTGGCTAAAAGGCGCGCTGTGACGTAGAAACATGTCACTGCCTCCTAGTACTGGGGACAAATTAAAACGGAATAAACAAGATAGAGATGGGAGTAATCATATGATTGTGGAAGTTTCCTCCAACGTTATTTGATAAGGTAACAGAATGAGCGGAGACCTCGATCGCCGAGATCCCTATGGATACTATGATACCTTATCGCTTTTACGCATGCACACGCACCTACACATAGCCCGGCCGTGGCGTAGACGTAGGACCTGCGCTTTTCAACATCCCGTATCTCTATATCGGATTCCCTTCCTTATATTACACAAATATCACCTCCTCCCACACACTACGCCTTTATTTCTTATTTTCTTATTTCTTTATTTCACGGGACAAGCCGAATAACATTCTATAAAATCAATCAGGTAGTCATTCTAAACAGGGAAAAAAAGAATATAAAGTGAACATAAAAATGAGTAGGGTCTCATAGTAAAGTACAATGAAAGTTAGAAAATAAAAGAAACAGTATCTCAAAAACAAGTGCATGAAAGGCACACTGTCCCTAGGTATACATGATTGGGGACGAGGAAAGTTGTGATTTTAACGCGGCAAGGGAGGAGTGAAAACAAATCGAAATCGGGGTTAACAGTCAGAAAGAGGTTCGCACTGCGAGGAATTCTGCGTAGGGGTTGGCTTCTCTGGTAGTTTGTAGGAGAAAACGCTGCAAAGTCCTTGTCACATGGGTTTATTATTCTATTGGACATACCTACAGAAATGTTGGCTGTTCATTTTAGCGAATTTTCGAAGAAAAGTTGTTCTCGGTCCAAAATTTTTAAAACTCGAATTTCCGAAAGATTTTTATACCAAAATCCGTTTCAGACCATCCTGAATTCACTGCCGAAAGACACCAAAAATTATATGTATATATATATATATATATATATATATATATATATATTTATATATGTATGTGTCATTCCAGACGATAACTCTCGAAAGAATTGAGATAAAAAGTTCAAATTTGCACGAAAAATGGGTCTTGGCAATCGACAGGCTAAGTTCGCAGATGGGCAGAACCGGGTCACTCTAAGGGGGAGTTTTGGGGAGTTTTAGGGGGGAAAAATTACCCATAAATTCCTAAAATGAAACAGTCTGACAAGTGACACCTCATTTTAAAGGTTTTTGTACGCTGAACACGATGGTGAAATCAGAATTGCGATATCTCATTCCGTTCTCAAACTGGAGCACATTGAAGATGAAGGAACCTGGTTATTTCTTGAGATGTTCTTCCTGGTTCGTCTGCTCTGATCTGATAACGGAATGGGATATCGCAATTCTGACTTCACCATCGTGTTCAGCGTTGGAAAATCTACAAACCGAGGTGTTACTCGGCAAAAAATGGAACAACAAATTTGTTACGTATCCAATACCTACTCTGTATTGGATACGTAACATACGTATACTGTACGTATGTTGGATACGTAACTGTACGCATATTGTAGTACCAATACTACAATATACGTACATACTTGAATACCTATAATTACCCAATAAGTTTAAGATTGCCCATATTTGAATGGGATATCCCAAACATCACATTTTACATAAAATCAGTTATTTCTTCGAAAATTCGCTCTTATAGCCACGCTGCATGACTGTGTGTTTTGTTTCTTTCATGCGAAATCATTGAAATAACCATTTCTGGTGGTTTCCACCAATTTTGGTCCCGAAAACACAAATTTGGTAGGCACAGGGATACCTCAAAAGCTCATGTTACCAACATGTTGCTAAAACGCAAAAAGTACCTATTTTTACACACATGTTCACTCATAACACCCGTGGGTATATTCCGATCGAGCTGAAAACTTTCGGGACGCAGCTAGGGCCCAAATTGAGCATGTGTGCGAAAGAACGAATTTTTTGGACCGAAAATGAAGCCGGTGCACGTGATACGGCGGACGGTGGACGGCGGACGGACATCGCATTTTTGGAATTAACGCACTTCGAAACGTAAAAGAAAAAATTTTGAGGGGGTTTTATAAAAATTTTTTGCTGAGCGATTACCTACATAGGAAAACAACGGACGCGCCCCCGTAGATTGGCACTAAATGACAGTTCACGGAATCACCCTCAGAAGTGGTGCATCCGTAAATGTTATGCGGTCACGGATGCACTGTATAAATTTATCCGTAACCTCTGTATTGTTGAAGGATCGTCAACGGAAACACCCGTGGTTTCCGTGGTGTACTATTTAGGCAAAATCAACGGATGGTCATTTTGACGGAAGCGCCCCGAAAATCCCCGTAAAAGTTATAGCGATTTCCGTGTTAATCCTTCAACGTTCCGTCGCACGCTGGTGGTTGTACCGTGACTTTGTACGGGTCGTCATAGCCCCACCCTTGGACAATCCCGTAACACTCCTTCGCCATCCCCGTACCCCATCCATGATTTTCCCGTGAGCTCTCCCTAGATTTTCTCCAACCCACCTTTGACTGTCCGTGCCCTTCCTTCACACCTTCACTGACTCAGCGTTGATTCTTCCGTGGAGCATCACTAACGTACCATTGATTGTCCTTGAAGTTTCGGTAACCCATGAGACTCCCGTAACTATCCGTGGACTCTCCCTAGATGTACTGCAGCCCACCCTTCACTGGCGGTGCCCTTCCTTCATACCTTAAGTTAGGACTATGAATTCGGCCTTTAAGTAAAAATAATACTTTACTTCTGAAAGTAAAATAATTTCTTAAGGAAACGCTTTATCTGATTTTGTTTTCATAGACATTACTCTGTGAAGTAAAGAAAAATCTTTACTCAAGTCAAAATTATTGCAGTATCACAGAATTGCAGTTTCATAAAAATGCGCGGGATTCAATAATTCAGTCATTAATTATTTGTAGTTATTCACGAAGCGTAAGGTAAACTTGTGTAATAAACCGTTGTGTAATAATTTACCAGTATAGATCTGCGTAGATCACCGTTTCCTGTGGTCAGTACCTACCCTCGTGCCCCCCCCCCCCCCCCCACCACAGGAAAGCCCTAAATTGAGTATTGGAGCCAGCCCGGGAATTACATTTCATAAAAATGCGTGGGATTAAATAATTCGATCATTAATTATTTGTTGTTATTCGTGAAGCATAACGTTTGTTCAAGTTCCAAAAGTACCTACCAACAAAATCAAAAGATCCACCATTTTTCGAATGAAATAACATCACAGAACAGCCAACTCGACTTGATTATAATCAGGTGATCCCTAGCAATGATATCTGGGCCGGGTTTATACCGTTTCATCACGATCATGGTGACGAAGGTTTTCGGTTTCATTGACGAGCGGCTGGTCATGCAATGCTCAGGGTGGTCTCAAAAAATGCTTTGGTTCAACATCAATTTAAAACGTAAAAAAACCATACCCTTCTATTGAAACTTTTCGACCTACGGCGTTCTGAAAATTTCAACTCCTATTTTGAACCCCTTATGGTGGATTTCACCAACTTCGAGTAAAAGTGCGGGTTAGCAAACACTCGGAGTCAAGGGGATCTTCGAGTTAGGAGAGGTTCCATTTCACCATGGGTTTCAAGGTGGGAGTTAGTTAGTCTTCGGTTAGCTTCGCAATGGCTAGCCCCAGACCAGTTTTCCCATGATAACATCGATAACGCCTCTTCTGTCTTCCCCCATGAGTTTCAGTTCGTTGTTTGATAAGTTGAGTTTTGCCTTTCGATTATTTATGATGGAGAGCCAGGAGAGAAGGAGAACTGTAAATTTTTCGAAGGCAGAGGAGCAGTTGCTGGTTGAGTTGATTTTAAAGAGGAAGGAAGTAATAGAAAACAAAAAGACAGATGAGATGATGTGGAAGGAGAAGAAGGCTTCGTTGAATGAATTAAACGCGGTGTTCAACAGTGTTGGGTTCAGCTGAAATCAGTGGCGTAGCCAGGATTGTTGATGGATTGTTTCCTGTCATGCAGCATGGCTATAAGAGCGAATTTTCAAAGAAATATTCGTGCTATTGTGTAAAAAGATGGTATAGCGAGAAACCATACCAATTTTCTTAAAATTATATAATTTTTCGTGATTTTAGCCATTTTTACCGATGTTTGACCCTATTAAAGCCAAATTTGACCCACTTCTTTTGAGAAAAATAGTTTTATCATCGAAAGAGTCCGTCCATCGTGATTAATCATCAGGTGAATTGATATTGATTTTAGCCATTTACCAATTTTTTACCCCCAAAAATCAAAATCTGACCCCTACTCTGTGTGAAAAACAACTGAAATGTTATTGTTCTGCCTTTACTCACCCTTCTATACCATTCCAGTGATTTTACATCAATTGTTTGCAATTTTAGCCGTTTTCACCGACTTTTGACGCCTAAAAACTCCAATTCGACAGCCTTGGAATTTTTGAAAATTGCTCATCTTCGAACTCATCCTTTTGTTTGGCAACACAAATGTTTTGGAGAAATTTGGAAGTTTTATCATGTACCCAAGGATGGATATCATCTGGAGCGGCACATATATATACATAATACCTCCATTTTTGTTAAAATCTAGGGATGAACTGAGGATACTCTGCAACGGATTTGCCTATAAAAATATTTCAAAAATTCATGTTCTGAAAACGTTACCCATAGCAATAGCTTCATTTTCAAAATTCGCTAATGAGGTTTAAATTAAATTTAACAAAGCACCAAATGTTACAGGTAACGTTAGGTAAGATAAACTGATGAAATAAAACATTTAGTTGGCAACAATGTTCGAGAATTTTCAAGGAATGATGCTATCGCAATGGGTCCAAAATTTTCAGAAAAAATTTTTTAAAATTATGTTATAGGCAAATCCGTTTCAGAGCATCCTTATTTCATCTCTAGATTTAAAAAAAAATGTATACGTATATTATTATATTTATTTATGTCACTCCAGACGATATCTGACCTTGGGTACTTGATAAAAATTCCAAATTTCGCCAAAATGTTATTGCCAAACAAAAGGATGAGCAATTTTCAAAAATTCGAAGGGAGTCATATTTGAGTTTTAGTGGGTCAAAAACTGGTAAAAACGGCGAAAACTGATACATAAAATCACTGAAAGTGGTATGGAAGGCGTAGTGAAGACAGAAAAATACCATTTCAGTTGTTTTTCACACAGAATAGGGGTCTAATTAGGATTTTTGGGCTAAAATAAATATTATTCACCTGACGTGTGGAATGGTGACGGTGAGGGACTATTTCGATAAGCATTTTTGTTAAAAAGAGTGGATCAAATTTTTGGGACAGATCGTTAGTAATCAAATTAACGTAATGTTACTTAACTGTTTAATCATGTTTGATTTACCGTTTAATCTGTTAGTGCTGTATTTGTTTGTTACTTTCGTGATTGTTATCATTCTTAAGATTTAATTTTAATTTGTGATAACGTTGATGATCGCCACTAACCCCCCCCCCCCCCCCCGGCTGAAATACAAAAATACGACGAAGGGGGACGGCCGAAAACTGACAGTTTTTAGGAGGAAGTATTATCAGATACCACTAGAAGGAAACGCTAACCAACAACAACAACAACGACTCAAGCGGTAACTCTCGGAGTCAACGCGCTATTCCCTGGATGGAGTAGGGACTAAGATCTGGGAGTTTACTCGCTCGGTAAACCGGGGGTTAAGACTAACTCGGGGTGGTGAAACGCATTTTTCTCGCAATCTTCGAGTTACCAGTAACTCGAACCTTAACTCGAGGTGGTGAAATCCACCATTAGAGATGACTGACAGTAACGCCGAGCTTCGAGGACCAACTAGAGCCCAAACGGGACCTACAAACCAAATTTCATTAATTTTGGTTCGTGGTAACTAAGGAAAGGGCGAAGTACGGCGTACGGACAGTAATTTCTTATTGCATTTTTTTGGATTCTACGTACCTTGAAATTGAAACCATAAAATGTTGAGGGTGGGGGTGGGGAGGGGGTGGGGGGTTAAACTGGTTTTTTTTTCATGCTGGATTCTAATGGTTCATTATCGAAAATAATAAACGAAAAGAGGGGTTTTCTGCAAAGGTCGGGTAGTTCTGGATTGTTGATATTATGCTCCACGGGCGCAGCCATCTTGAGAAAATCGTCGATTTTCGGTAACTGTTTCGGTTTTTGGCCTATAACTCCTTTCCGACGCATTATTTCGCTTTTTGGCTCCGTATACAAAGTAGCAGAGTATTTGGTAACCCATCGTATCAAAATAAAAACGCTGCAAAGTCCTTGTCACATGGGTTTATTATTCTATTGGACTTACCTACAGAGAGGTTGGCTGTTCATTAATTGTTTCTTTCATGCGTAATAATCGAAATAGCTACTTCTGATGGTTTCCATTAATTTTGGCCCCCAAAACACAAATTAGGTACGCTCTTTTTTTTCTTTTTTTTTAACAATCTTTGATCATTGGTAGTGCCATTTAATCGTCCTGAACCACGTCTTGACACTTTTTCCAGTGTTATTATACAAAATGATGGTGATTTCAGACGATTTCCCAGGTTTTTCACTCATAAAAAATCAATTCTGGGAGCTGAACACTTGGTAGAACTCAATTTTCCACTCTTTGGTCAAAATCGACTTCATATTCGGTCTTCTCGTCCCCAAAAACATAGAAAACGATATCTCAGAAGCTCATGTTACCAATATGTTGCTAAAACGTAAATAGTACCTATTTTTACACACATTTTCACTCATAACACCCCTGGGTATATTCCGATCGGGCTGAAAAGTTTCGGGACACAACTAGGGCCCAAATGGAGCATGTGTGCGAAAGAACGATTTTTTTAGACCGAAAATGAAGCCTGTACACGTGATACGGCGGACGGCGGACGGCGGACGGCGTACGGCGGACGGCGTACGGCGGACGGCGTACGGCGGACGGCGTACGGCGGACGGACATTGCATTTTTGGAATCTATGCACCTTGAAACGTAAAAGAAAAAAGTTTGAGGGGGTGTTATAAAAATTTTTTGCTGAGCGAATACATAGGTGTATTATTCAGAGAATAATAAACCAAAAACCCGGAATACTTGGGAAAAGAAACGAAAATGCCGACACTGAAAGGATGACAGAAATGAAAAGAGAACAGTGCAAACTATCAATAAGGAAATGCTCACGGTACCTTTCGACGTACCTCGGTTTTTTCTAGGTACTTATTTTGGCTCGAAAGTAAAGATTTTACTTTACTTATTTTCTATGAAATAGGAATAAAGGAAATGCTTAAGGACGGCTTAAGCATTTGCTTTATCACTGACTATGAACAGCCCAAGTGGACACTGCTTCCTTATTTGTACAGTTAAGCATTTACTTTTAATAAAGTGAGGACTATGAATACCGCCCTAAGTGACTTACCGGTGATTCTTCGGTGGATTTTCTGTAGCCCACCCTTCACTATCCTTAATGCTTCCGTGCCCTTCCTTCAATGATCCGTGATTACTCCGTAACACATTTGACTGATGGCGGATGGTTAACGGACAGGCTAAGGAAGCACAACCCTCCATTGCCTTTCCGTTGAGGATGCCCCCGTAGAAACATACGAGCCCTTTATGAACGGGCAGTGGAGAGACGTGTACCACATTCACCTCCCCGTCAACCGTTTAACGGAGACGCGAGGCAGTGCACGTCTCTCCCTCAACGTCCGTAAAGGGGCCCGTAACCACCTACCGAGAACCCTACGGACGAGCGGCTGATGATGACGGAGAGACGTCCACTGCCTCAACGGCACCACTAACCGATCGCCAGAGCGGTTAAAGAAGCACACGTCTCCCCGTCGCCCAGCCTAATTACACCTACCGAGTAGCTGGGACGAGTAGTCGGCCCAGCTGCTTCGATGGGGCGAGTAGGTGATTACATTTCAGCTGGGCAGAGACGAGACAGCTGCGTCGTGTAGTGTTCCGCGTCAACATAGCACAGTGAAGGAAAAAGAGAAAAACGCTGCAAAGTCCTTGTCACATGGGTTTATTATTCTATTGGACGTACCTACAGAAACTCTGGCTGTTTATTTATTGTTTCTTTCATATAAAATAATTTAAATAGCTGTTTCTGGTGGTTTCCATTAATTTTGGCCCGTAAAACACAAATTAGGTAGGTAAGTACGCTCTTTTTTTTTCTTCTTCTTTTAAACTATCGTTGATCATTGCTATTGCCATTTAATCGTCTTGATCCACGTGTTGACACTTTTCCTAGTGTTATTATACAAATTGATGGTGATTTCAGACGATTTCGCAGGTTTTTGACTCATAAAAAATCAATTTTGGGTGCTGAACATTTGGTAGAACTCAATTTTCCACTCTTTGGTCAAAATCAACTTCATATTCGGTCTTCTCGTCCCCAAAAACATGGAAAACGATATCTCAGAAGCTCGTGTTACCAACATGTTACTAAAACGCAAAAAGTACCTATTTTTATACACATTTTCACTCATAACACCCCTGGGTATATTCCAATCGGGCTGAAAAGTTTCGGGACACAACTAGGGCCCATAATGGAGCAGGTGTACGAAAGAACGACTTTTTTAGACCGAAAATGAAGCCTGTAGACGTGATACGGCGGACGGCGGACGGACATTGCATTTTTGGAATCTACGCACCTTGAAACGGAAAAGAAAAAAGTTTGAGGGGGTGTTATAAAATTTTTTTGCTGAGCGAATACATAGGTGTATTATTCACAGAATAATAAACCAAATGGGTAAAAAAGTACAGTAGATATTTTTTGTGTTTTGGTTTATTATTCTGTGATTTTTTTTTTATTTTTTTATTAATTCACATTTATTTATTTGAAAGTTAAGTACATAATTATAAGATGCAAGTCGCCAATGCTACGACCCCCTTTAAGATAACTTGTGCTGGGGGTCGGAGTCCTTAGTTACTATTTATATAATACTCATAAGATACAAATTAATGAAATATTTGTAATCAAGTGTCCAAGGTGTTTACCCTCCAAATGACTTAGAAGCAAAATACTTGCTAAAAGAAAAAAAACTACATTCGAACATTTTAGGAATAATACGAAAAGAAAGATGCCTGCTTATATGAACAAAGATCGACACACAACTGCGCTTAGATTATGAAATAGAGAAACTGCAATAGAAAAAATTACAAATAGAGAACCAATCATCCTACGAAACAACAACCAAAACCTGCTTATACCGTAGAACCAAAATACTTTTTTATTTTTGTTTTAAATTCCAAAAAGGAAACCCGTCTCCCCGTCAATGAGGTCGGAAGCGAATTAAAACGGGACACTCCCCAGAACAAATACAGTCTTTGTCCCATAGCAGTGCTCATCCTCGGAGACAATAGAGTAATTTTATCAGCGGCCCTTGTAACATTGAGGTTTCTTCTAATCTTACCGCGACAATACTCTTTGTACGTAAAAATCAGAGTAATTTTCTCGGCAACTTTGTTTAATTCAAGTACGCCAAATTCCTTGAATAGCTCGGAAGAAGGGAATCTTACAGGTTTCTTGAGTAAAATCTTAATTAGACATTTTTGAGTTAAAGCTAAGAGATTCAACTTCGTTCCGAACGTAGAGCCCCAAGCAGCTATACCATATCCCAGTAAAGGGTGAACCAATGAATAGTAAAATACTCTTTTTAATTTCAAATCCATAAAAACTTCGAACCTCAAAGCAAACTGGGGATTAGCTTTCTTAACTTGGAATTATCATTTTTATGTGCTCCTCCCAAGCAAACACCTATGTAATACACCTATGTAATCGCTCAGCAAACAATTTGTATAACCCCCCCTCAAAATTTTTTCTTTTACGTTTCAAGGCGCGTAGATTCGGAAAATGCAATGTCCGTCCGCCGCATCATGCGTAACTACCTACTTCATTTATGGTCTAAAAAATTCGTTCTTTCGCACACATGTGTCCAATTTGGGCCCTAGATCTGTCCCGAAACTTTTCAGCCCGATCGGAATATATCCAAGAGTGAAAAATGGGTATAAAATAGGTATTTTTTGAGTTTTAGTAACATGCGCTTTTGAGGTATCGTTTTCCATGTTTTTTGGGACGAGATGACCGAATATGAAGTCGATTTTGACCAAAGAGTGGAAAATTGAGGTTCTAACGAAGGGTTCAGCTTCCAAAATTCATTTTTTTTAAATTTGTCAAAAACCTCGGAAAACTGTCTTAAATGACCACCAATTTCTAACACTAGAAAAGGTGTCAACAGGTGAATCAAGACAATGGGCACTAGCAATGATCAAAGATGATGTTCTCTTAAAAGAAAAGCCGAGCCTAATTCGTGTTTTGGGGGCCAAAATTGGTGGAAACCATCACAAACAGCTATTTAAATTACGCACATGGAAGAAACAATACTTAAATGAACAGCCAGCATTTCTATACGTATGTCCAGCAGAATAATAAATCCAATGTGACAAGGACTTTGCAGCGTTTTTTTGTCTTTCATCCACGAATGACGCAGGACTCTTCCTCTAGTAACGTTGGCAGTTCCAGATTCACTGAGCGTTTCGTAGTGTTGCGGAATTCGGAACCCCCTTTCAGACCTGAGGCGGCCATTTTCTCCAGAACTCCTCGAGTTCGGAACAGAGTCGCGATTTGTTACTGCGAACGAACCTTTGGATCCTGTGGCTTGTCTCCCCACTCGTACCGTTTATTGACAGAAACTATCTTTAGTGGTCAAATGTTTGGCGAGAACTTAATCTTTAGTGGAGTGGTTCTGGAGGGACTCACGACAGAGGTCCCCCCAGTTTGAGCAAAGGATTTGACTAGGCTGAGGGCTACGGTACAGAAGGGGCTGAAGGCAGAGAGGTTACAGGGTGGCTGAAGGCCCAGGCAAACAGAAGTGGTGCTGAAGGCAAAGGGTTACAATGGGGCTTAGGGCCAAGGCAAACAAGCAGAGGTGGTGCTGAAGGCAAGAGTAGCAGAAGGCTGAGGGCGCGGTGCTTAAGACTAGTAACATGGCGTGCTTACAGACTAGTTAACAAGGAGCTAACAACTAGGCAAGATGTACAAGGGCGACGATATTTACAATGAGGGTGAGAAGTTGGAATGGATGGCGAAGTATATACATGAAGGTAGCGTGAGTATTTACATAGATGGAGGAGTAGTTAGATGTAAGTATGTACAATTGAGTTATTTTGTATGCCGAGGGAACGAAGGAGATCGGAGAATTTGGCTGACTCGAACTGCCTCCCCCTGATCGACCGTGACTGTCCGCGGACACCCGTAGCGGGCGATCCAATTTTGTAGGAACGCCGCTGAGACGGCAGTCCGCGGTGATATGGGCGAGTGGAATACACTCTACCCAATTCGTTGCCCCGGTCGATCATGGTAAGGTAGTACTTTTTTGCCTTCGGAGGGGGAAGGGGGCCGATGAGGTCAAGGTGGAGGTGTTCCCCACAGCAGGGAGTCGGGGATTTGGGCAGGGGGGACTCGGGGGTGAGCCGAGACCTTATACTGCTGGCACTTCCGGCACCCCAGAACCCAGTTACGGATATCTGTGTTCATGTGGGGCCAGAAGTACCGCGTTTTGAGAAGGTCCCGGCTCGCCCTGATTCCGGGATGATGGAGGGAATGGTAATGGAGGAAGAGCTGCCGCCTGAGGTCCGGTGGGACGTAAGGGCGCGGTGAAATCGGCCGTTATGTCGCACCAGAGGTCCAGAGGCGGCAGCTGTTGAAGTTTGGAGGCGGAGATGAGGTTGGAGAGGGCCGGATCAGAGTCGGGGTTTTGGTGGGTGCGATGGATTTGTGGGGAGGGAAAGGGCAGAAGCTCCGCCACCGGCGTGGGGGGTGGGGCGGGAAACCGCGTCCGCCACGCAGTTGTCGGCCCCCGGCAAATAACGAATATCGGTCGTGAAATTGACCGATAAATTCGAGTTGCCGGAGGCGACGAGGCGAGGCGGATTTGCGGTTTTGGAGGAGGGGCGTGGGTAAGGGGTTTGTGGATCGGTCACGACAGAGAACTGCTGGCCCTCCACGAAGTCACGGAAGTGTTTAATGGCTTCGTGGATGGCCAGGAGCTCCCTGTCGAAGGTGGAATAATTGTAACTGTAGAGGGTGGAGGCGGCGGGCTTTGGCGGAAAGGGGGGGGGGCCGGCGCGGTCTCGATGTGATGCTGGAATGGTGGGGGAGATGGGTCTGAGGGGTGGCGCTGGGGGCGGTAGTTGTGGAGTAGGGATGTGAAACGGTTGGAGGGGTCTTGTATGGCGTTGATATATCCCGGGATTGGCTTTTTGGAGGAGGGGGTCGATCAGGCGCGCGTTTTTTACGTCCACCTGGAGGCCGAAATATGCGAGGAATCGGCCCCCAGGATAGCCTTCTCTACGTCCGCCACGGTAAAAATCCACTCGTAGGTCATTCCGTTTAGGTGTACGGACGAGTGGTAGTTCCCGTTAGGAGGGGATGGTGGTGCCGTTGGCGGCGTAGGAGAGTTTGTCGGTGGCAGCGCGCCTGACGACGGAGGATGGAATTAGGAGAGATGGATAGCGCTGCACCTGTGTCCACGAGGAAGGGGACGTGAGACCGCCGGCATTTTATAAACAGCCGTTGGTGGGCTGGGGTAGAGTGGGGAAGAATGGCGTCGGTAGGGGGCTGCGGAGGGGGGTGTGCAGGCGGCCTCGGCGTAGGTCCGTTGGGCAACCGCAGCGTCGGGGCGGGGTTGTTGCGGCGGTGGTGGGGAGGCGTCTTTCGCAAAGGAGACGCGGGGTTGCGTTACGTTCCTTGGAGGGGGAATGGGCGTGGCGGCGTCGCAGTGAGGCGGAGTGGGGGTGGTCGGCGACCCTGGCGGCGGCGTTGGAGGGGACGTTCCAGGGTGGGGGAACGGGTGTTGTCGGGGAGGGGGTTGCGGCGGCGCAGCGATGCGCAGCAGAGTGGTTGGCGGCCGTGGCGGCGGCGTAGGAGGGGTGGGGGTTGAGGCGCGCACCGATCCGTGGAGGGGGAGCGGGCGCAGTAGTGGCAGCGGAGATGGAGGCCAGGGGGGGGGGATGAGTGGGGTCCCCCCCGTGTGGGCGAGGAGGGGGCCCACCGGGTTTACCGGCGGGCGTAGGCGTTTCCCTGCCCGGAGGCGAAGGAGCACTTGCGAGCCTCCCGACCGAAGTTAACGTGGTAAAAACATCGGTGGGGAGGGTCGGCAGGGAGGTAGGCCGGCCTGTTGCGTCAAGCCAGGCGTGTGTCGAAGGAGGCCCGGTGATCCGAGGATGCGTCCCGTCGGTGGTCCGTTGGAGGGGCGGTCCGGCGGTCGGAAGAGGCCGGACGCCGGCGGTCCGGGGAGAGGGGCCGGCGGCGATCCGTGGAGGGGGGTCGGTGGCGCTCTGTGGAGGGGGGTCGACGGTTGTCGGAGGAGAGGGGGCGTCGATGGTCGGGGGGGTTGCTTGGCTGACAAGGGGGTGCAGAGCGGGGGCGCGAATTTCGCCGACGCAGGCGGACGCGGCGAGATCATGTACCGTATCCGCGAGGCGGAGGAGGGCTTCGTCCGGGCCGTCGAGGTGGCTGGCGAGCGCCATTTGGATAGGGTGGGGGAGCGCGCGCAGCCAGAAGGTCCGGGCGATGTCGGCGGTCATAATGCCTTGCAGCTGGTGCCCCAGGCGTCGGAAGAGGTGGGAGGGCTTCATATCACCGAGTTGCTGTGGCTGCAACAGGGCGGCGACTCGTGCGATCTTCGACGGCTGGTAGAGCGAGATGAGGCGGCCGCGGAGGTCGTCGTACGCAGCGGCGGCGACGGGGCACATGTCCGACGTCTGTAGGAGAATGTCGTACGGAAGTAGGGAGATGATGCGTGAGTAGCGGGTCTTCTGGCTGCGGATCCCGGCGGCCGAGAATGCTGTGTCGACCTGAAAAAACCACAGAGCAGGGTCGTGAGAATAGAATGGTGGTAGGGAGAGGGGAAATGACGCAGAGGCGGTCATGACATCGGCGGTGGCGCCCGCAGTGGACACGGGTGGTGAGAGGGAGGAGAAGGGGTTGGCGACGGCGGCTGTCGCGTCCGACGCCGAGGTGGTGGGGGGCTGCAGTGTGGCAGGCCGGAGAAGCGGAGGTGATTGAGTGTCCGAGTCCATGGTGTAGGGAGGAGTTGAGATTAAAATTCGCAATTTGAAATTTAAAATTTGAAATTCACAAAAATACGGAAAATGGCGTGGGTTGAGCGGAGTTGTGAGAGAGGTGCAATCTCCGGGTGGGTAGTGAGCGAGTTCCGATTGTAAAATGTGAATTTAAATTGAGGGGTGCGAATTTAAAATGTGAATTTAGCGTGTTCTGGAGCGGCGTCGTCTTGATGAGAAGGGAAAAGGAGGAAGGTTGTGCGAACGTCGGGTTCACCACTGTGATGAATTTAAAATTGGCGTGTATTCATCACGGTGGTGTGAGGAATTGCCCAGGCGGTTATGAGCGAATCACCACCGACATCTGAGATCTTTTTGGAGAGGTTTTGCCTAGGCGGTTATGAGCGAATCACCACCGACATCTAGGATCTTTTTGGTTTGTGTCCAGGCGGTTATGAGCGAATCACCACCGTCATCTGGAATCTTTTGGGAGAATTTGCCTAGGCGGTTATGGGCTGACCACCACAGTCATCTAAGATCTTTTAGGTTTTAGGAGAGAGAGCAGGGTAGGAAGAGAGAGAGTAGCCAGCGGCTAGAGGAAGCGTCGAATGAAGAAAAAGGCGCAGGATCCGAGTTTTTATAGGAAAGTGAGCCCTCTCCTTCCAACCCCCCTGTTAGGGGTTGATGGGGGGGCTCCAGGTTGTGTACCCTGGATCCTGTGGCTTGTCTCCCCACTCGTACCGTTTATCGACAGAAACTATCTTTAGTGGTCAAATGTTTGGCGAGAACTTAATCTTTAGTGGAGTGGTTCCTGGAGGGACTCACGACATGATGGTTTCCGTTTCAAGGAATGTAGATTCCGAAAATGCAATAAAAAATTTCAGTCCGTCCGCCGTACGCTGTACATCGCACTTTTCTTAGTTACCATGAACCAAAATTAACGAAATTTGGTGTGTAGGTCCCGTCTAGGGGTCTAGTTGGTCCTCGAAGCTCGGCGTTAATTTCAGTCATCCCTAATGGGTGAAAAATAGGGGTTGAAGTCTCCAGGACGCCGTTTTCTCGAATTTTTTTACGGTTTTAAATAGTTCTCGAACTTGGGAGTTTCTTAAGACCACCTGGAGCATTGTACACCCAGCCGTTCGTTCACAGTAAGGCCCAGAAGTTTGCACCGACAGGCATTTTCAACAGCAGGGTGAATGAAATTGTATACATTCAGCACAAATATCATCACTAGGGATGCGGCAACAATCGGGAATTGGCCCGAGATAAAATCATTGCTAGGGATCACCTGATTATAATCACGGAGTATGAAGTCGAGTTGGTTGTTCTGTGATATTATTTCATTTGAAAAAAAAACCACAGTCATGCAGCATGGCTATAAGAGCGAATTTTCGAAGAAATAACTGATTTTAAGTAAAACTGTTTTATCTCAAGAAATAACCACGTTCCTTCATTTTCAAAGTGCTCCAGTTTGAGAACGAAATGAGATATCGCAATTCTGATTTCACCATCGTGTTCAGCGTACAAAAACCTTTAAAATGAGGTGTCACTTGTCAGACTGTTTTATTTTGGGAATTTATGGGTAATTTTTCCCCCCTAAAACTCCCCAAAACTCCCCCTTATAGTGACCCGATTCTGCCCATCTACGAACTTAGCCTGTCGATTGCCAAGACAGATTTTTCGTGCAAATTTGAACTTTTTATCTCAATTCTTTCGAGAGTTATCGTCTGGAATGACACACACACACACACACACACACACACACACACACACACACACACACACACACACACACACACACACACACACACACACACACACACACACACACACACAACATATATATATATATATATATATATATATATATATAATTTTTGGTGTCTTTCGGCAGTGAATTCAGGATGGTCTGCAACGGATTTTGGTATAAAAATCTTTCGGAAATTCGAGTTTTAAAAATTTTTGGACCGAGAACAATTAATAGCTTCCTTTTCTTCGAAAATTCGCTAAAATGATGGCTCTTTTGGGGTTTGTTGATAGGTAGTGAAACTTGAACAAACGTTGAAGTATTATTGATGGGTAAATTATTACACAACGGTTCATTATACCATCTACGTAGAAGGGGCTGGATTTGTTGGTAGGTACTTTTGCAACTTGAACAATCGTTACCGTTATTTACCGTTATTACACAACGGTAAATTATGACTCAAAGATTAAGTATTTCACAACGGTTCATTATACCATCTACGTAGAAGGGGCACCTATACGGGTAAATTATTACACAACGGTTTATTATTTGCCGTATGCTTCATGAATAACTACAAAATAATTAATGATTGAATTATTGAATCACGCGCATTTGTAGGAAACTTTAATTCCAGTAATCGATTTAGGGCTTTCCTGGGGGGGGGGGGGGGGGGCTCGAGGGTACTGACCACAGAAAACAGTGATCTACGCAGAAGGGGCATCTATACAGGTAAATAATAAACCTTTGTGTAGTAATTTGCAGCGTTTGTCATTTTATCCTGCTCATTAGGTATTTTTAATCAAGTCAAATGTTTTGAAATCCGAATGGAATGTTCTGAATCACATAATTAGAGAATATCATTCTCTATAGATGCGTTGGGAAAATATAACCAGTTTTCAAACCGAACGAAATAAAACATTTTCTCATTTCATTATTTTCAGAATTTCTATCCGGGCGATAATAATTTATTGTGCTTATAAAACTCGATAATACGCTTTGTTGGGCCCGAAGTAATAGGTACAAAAAAAAAACAAAACAACAACAACCACAGGATAAAAATAGAATAGTCTATTTCCACGTAAACTGACAAACTGTAGGCCGGTTTCGGTTGTTAAACCATCATCAGTACACGATACAATTCTGTTGTGTACTGATGATGGTTTAACAACCGAAACCGGTCTATAGTTTGTTAGTTTACGTGGAAATAGACTATTCTATTTTTATCCTGTAGTTTTTTGCTATGGATTTCCACTACTCCGCCGCAAGTGATTTAAGTTATAACACTACACCAGCTCGAATTTTACATACCAATGTTGTTCCTACCGCGCTCCCCTTTTGATGCCGGCCATCACGCAATGTGCCCAAATCTCGCCGAGGGATTTTCGTTCCATGTGTTAGGTTAAAGTATAATACTAATGCTGAATACAGCAACACTCGAAGACAGCTTTCATGTGACGAGGATTAAATTATCGCCAGGAGACTTTTAATCGGGTTTTCAGTAATCGCCTTACGCTTTGTCGATCCATCGCACCTGCTTCGACGTCCCCTTCAGTTGTACGACGCTGACGCATCGAACATTAAACTTCGAAAAATATATACTCAATTTCCGCTCACTAACGAAGGAAGTCCGTGAATCAGTTTTTGAGTAATGAAAGCTATGCAGGAGACATGCAATGAATGGAGTAGGATTTATAATTATTATTGTTGCAGCTATTTACCCCAACAAGGTAGGTTCAGAAATTAGTTGGACAGCTGAACCAAAATTGACTGGACTGCAAAAAGACCCACCTTTCTGTCGCATACAATTTCCATGGGCATGGCACACTGAAGCTTCTCGGCCACCTAATCCCCCGCCTTCATACTGAACTGAATGAGACATTATGAGAAAAACATGTTAACTGATGTTAATTGATGTTGTTATGCTATGAGTGATGTTGATTAATTAATTTTGTTATTCTATGAGTGATGTTGGTTAATTATCGGGGACGCGCCTACTGGACGGTGTGCACTGGATATTGCAGATGTTCAGACTGGCTTCTACGAATTTCTCGCACAATTGGAACAAAACCGAATCGATTACAATAATAGGCATCCAGTGGAATCTGACACAAATTTCACTATGGAGTAGGTATCGCTTATTATGGGTACCCTCACTGAGCCACTCACCCCTCATTTTAAAGTCACTCAACACAGCAGAAATAAACGAATTCTAGGGTAAAAAAAAAGAAAAATTGCGAATTCGACCATTTTAGCAATTTTCTGATAAAATAAGCTATTGCTTTTTTCTAAATTCCTGCATGCTTTATTCACATTTTTTCAACTCAATGCTCCGAAACGGAGGATTCTTTATCCATCCCTAGAGCTTGAAAGTTAAAAAAAAAAGAAAAAGAACACATACATCGTTAGGCATATATTTATAATAATTATAATAATTATGCATATTTATGTGTCACTCCAGACGATATCTGACCGTGGCAACTGGATATACATTTCTAAATTTGGCAAAAATGTTTTTAATGGCAAACGGAAGGATGAGTTTGAAGATGAGCGATTTCCAAGATGAAAAGTGAGTCAAATTTGATTTGTTGTGGGTCACTGAAAATCGATTAAAATGGCTAAAAATCACCAAAAGCGGTACAGAATGGCGACTCGAGACACAGCAATTCTATTTCAATATTAAATTATATAAAAAACATAAAATATAATATATAATATAAACTAAAAATATAAATATAATATAAAATATAATATAAAAAAAGAGCCAGATTGAGTACGGAGGGGGGGGGGGGGGGGAGGGGGACACACTCTCCACACATTCATAAAAACACTGCAGAACACCCTTCTGTTACAGATCACAGCTGTCTGTATAGATAACCCTTCTATATAATATATTTACTATTCTATACATATTATTAGATCGGAGGTACCTACAGGGTTAGGTACATTGCACCTAACCCCGTACTCTTCACTTGGTACCTACCTAAATCAAGTGGGACAAACAGTAGCTAAAATTGCAAAAAGAAGCAAATCATGAAGTTCTGAAGGGAAATTGTTGACGCGGAGTGAAAAAATTCTATTCCGGTAGAGTTTCGATCTCGGTAACTTAAGCGTATCAGTTTCTTAGTTAAACCACTGACCTATTATACCTTCCAGCTAGCAGCGAACCATTGATGTGCCCTCTCAACGCAGCTTGATGCCTGCATACACGCTGCTCTTTAGGGCAAATTGTATAGCAAATTTAATGGCAACATCTTAGAATGCTCGGGATGGTCTCAAAAATTCAGAAAAATCAAATTATTTAAAAATGCGAGCAAACCCACACCTCAAAATACGATTTTCCGAGACAGGGATTCTCTAGACATTTCAACCCCTATTTTTCACTCCTTAGAGTTGAGTGGCAGTAACGCCGAGCTTCGAGGACCAACTAGAGCCCAAACGGGACCCACATACCAAATTTCGTGAATTTAGGTTCATGAGAACTAGGGAAAAAGCCGTGGACGACGTACGGCGGACGGACGGAATTTTTTTTTATTCGGTATTCGTAAACGTAAACTAAAGCTCGATTCTAAAGCTTTATTACTGAAGATAATAAACCAAAAACCACCACATGTTTCTCAAACAGAAACCATACTATTTCAGTAGTAAAGAATATGTTTTCACTCACAAAAGTGGGTCACAGTTGAGTTGTGGGAGGGAGGGAGAGAGGGTTTTCAAAACGTAATAAATTGTGGCTAACGTCATTGATCTAAATTCTCCAACGGTGGTGTATTGGATAGTGAATCGAGCCAGAACAATATAATTTCCATAATTAACATTATTTGTCAAATAATGGGGAATAAATATGTGTTTTTGTGTTTGACAAATCAATAGGAACCATTAAAATCTTCTACTGCTATTAACTTCAAAATTCCCTTACCTGGTCATGCTGTTTGACCGGACCTTTTGAATTTAATCTAAACCGTGGACCCCTTCCCTCCACTCTCTACCATCCGGCATTAGTTTTTCCACAACTACACTGCAAAAAGAACCTTGAAAATGTTGTCCTCCTATTGCCGGAGCATCCCGCGTTAAATTCCGTAACACGATACATACGTTATATATTCTCATGCGCACGCACACAAAGGTGCACAACAATGATTTCGATGGTTATACGGATTTGGTTTTAAAATGATTGGAAATGGATTTGTAACTAGTTATTCTATCCCCCACTCTCCAAAAAACTGAGTTTATTATTCTACTGGACATACCAACAGAAATGTTGGCTGTTCATTTTGGTTTCTTACAGATGAAATAATTGAAATAGCTATTTCTGATGGTTTCCACCATTTTTGGCCCCTAAAACACGAATTAGGTACATACGTTCCTTTTTTTTTTAGCATGGAACATGCTTTAGCCTTGGAAACTATCCGAAAAATGTCACGCGGAAGTGCCACGAAATTTTAACGATGGTTTTCACGTACAACCGAGTAGTTTTTTTTTTTTAATGCATTTATTTATAATTACAAATACAATAAGTACAATTTTTGCAATTATGCTACTCTCCTCTTTAAGAAACTTGAGCTGAGGGGAGGAGTTGAACAATGAATAAAGCAAAATATGTATCTATATAAATGAAGTAAGAACTGAACATCTATAATCTCTTATATAACGCAGAAAATCATATTATGCTGATGGCCACAGGACTAACATTATATACAAAACGCTGCAAAGTCCTTGTCACATGGGTTTATTATTCTATTGGAGTTCTAGAGATTTTTGTTGGCTGTTGAATGTATTGTTTCTTTCATGTGGAATGATTGAAATAGCTATTTCTGATGATTTCCACCAATTTTGGCCCCCAAAACATGAAATAGGTACGCTTTTTTTTTCTTTTTTTTTAAGATCATCTTTGATCATGGGTAGTGGCATTTAATGGTCTTGATTCACCTGTTTACACTTTTTCCAATGTTATTGTACACATTGATGGTGATTTCAGACAGTTTTCCAGGTTTTTGACTAATAAAAAACGCTGCAAAGTCTTTGTCACATGGGTTTATTATTCTATTGGAGTTCTAGAGTTTTTTGTCGGCTGTTAAATGTATTGTTTCTTTCATGTGGAATGATTGAATTAGCTATTCCTGATGATTTCCACCAATTTTGGCCCCCAAAACATGAAATAGGTACGCTTTTTTTTTTCTTTTTTTTTTAAGATCATCTTTGATCATTGGTAGTGGCATTTAATGGTCTTGATTCACCTGTTTACACTTTTTCCAATGTTATTGTACACATTGATGGTGATTTCAGACAGTTTTCCAGGTTTTTGACTCATAAAAAAACAATTTTGGGAGCTGAACCTTCGGTAAAACCTCAATTTCCGCGTCTTTGGTCAATATCGACTTCATATTCGGTCTTCTCGTCCTCAAAAACATGGAAAAAGATACCTCAAAAGCTCATGTTACTAACATGTTGTTAAAACGCAAAAAGTACCTATTTGTATACACATTTTCACTCATAACACCCCTGGGTATATTCCGATCGGGCTGAAAAGTTTCGGGACACAACTAAGGCCCAAATGGAGCATGTGTGCGAAAGAACGACTTTTTTAGACCGAAAATGAGGCCTGTACACGTGATACGGCGTACGGCGGACGACATTGCATTTTTGGAATCTACGCACCTTGAAACGGAAAAGAAAAAATTTTGAGGGGGTGTTACAAACATTTTTTGCTGAGCGAATGCATAGGTGTATTATTCACAGAATAATAAACCAAAAGTCAATTCTTCATTACAATCAGGTACTAAACCACCCATCACACATACCCATCCCTCCACGCACAACCCCCGGCCCGAATTCTAGACCCGAAAATCATGCACATGGAGCAGGACACCCTCGCAACAAGTGGTTCAGTCTAGTTTTTAGATAATATATTGTGTTTTACCTATTCATTAAGTCAAGGTAATACTTTTAATATATAATTAAGTACGGCGGACGGACATTCCATTTTTGGAATCTACGCACCTTGAAACGGAAAAGAAAAAATTTTGAGGGGGTTTTATAAAATTTTTTTGCTGAGCGAATACATAGGTGTATTATTCACAGAATAATAAACCAAAATTCACAGGAAGCGCGTCCTTTGCGTCGGGTGAGGAGAGGCCGTGCACGGCCGATTCCTCTTCAGATTCGGATTGAGTGGGGTTTTTCGGCTGATTCGACCGAAGTCCGCCCTCTCCCGTTCCAGCGTATTGTATGCTTTGTTGTTGTGAACATTATTGTACCTATTTTTGAATGTGAAATTTGAATATTTTACAATCTATGGACAAATGGCGTTCAACATATAATAAAACGTCCCTACACTCATACCGTAGTATTCCGTAAACTTTTCTCATCTCCCGGGAAATGGCTATGTAAAAGATGAAATCCGCCCAGCTGATTTCTTTCACAGCGTATGGGGTGTACCTAATATTTCTGCCTTTTTTGTTTATTATTCAGTGAATAATACACCTATGAATTCGCTCAGCAAAAATTTTTATAACACCCCCTCAAAATTTTTTCTTTAGATTTTTGTTGGCTGTTAAATGTATTGTTTCTTTCATATGGAATGATTGAAATAGCTATTTCTGATGATTTCCACCAATTTTGGCCCCCAAAACATGAAATAGGTACGCTTTTTTTTTTTTTTTTTTTAAGATCATCTTTGATCATTGGTAGTGGCATTTAATGGTCTTCCATGGTCTTGACTTCATTTTCAGTCAAAAAAAATCGTTCTTTCGCACACATGCTCCATTTGGGCCCTAGTTGTGGCCCGAAACTTTTCAGCCCGATCGGAATATACCCAGGGGTGTTATGAGTGAAAATGTGTATAAAAATAGGTACTTTTGGTTTATTATTCTGTGAATAATACACCTATCTATTCGCTCAGCAAAAAATTTTTATAACACCCCCTCAAACTTTTTTCTTTTCCGTTTTAAGGTGCGTAGATTCCAAAATTGCAATGTCCGTCCGCCGTACGCCGTATCACGTGTACAGGCTTCATTTTAGATCTAAAAAAGTCGTTCTTTCGCACACATGCTCCATTTGGGCCCTAGTTGTGTCCCGAAACTTTTCAGCCCGATCGGAATATACCCAGGGGTGTTATGAGTGAAAATGTGTGTAAAAATAGGTACTTTTTGCGTTTTAGCAACATGTTAGTAAAATGAGCTTTTGAGGTATAGTTTTCCATGTTTTTGGGGACGAGAATACCGAATATGAAGTCGATTTTGACCAAAGACGCGGAAATTGAGGTTTTACCATTGGTTCAGATCCCAAAATTGGTTTTTCTTAGTCAAAAACCTGGAAAACTGTCTGAAATCACCATCAATGTGTATACTAACATTAGAAAAAGTGTAAACAGCTGAATCAAGACCATTAAATCGCACTACCAATGATCAAAGATGATCTGGGGGAAAAAAAAGTGTACCTAAATATTTCATGTTTTGGGGGCCAAAATTGGTGGAAATCATCAGGAATAGCTAATTCAATCATTCCACATGAAAGAAACAATAAATTTAACTGCCAACAAGAATCTCTAGAACTCCAATAGAATAATAAACCCATGTGACAAGGAGTTTGCAGCGTTTTGTGTTTTAGCAACATGTTAGTAAAATGAGCTTTTGAGGTATCGTTTTCCATGTTTCTGGGGACGAGAATACCGAATATGAAGTCGATTTTGACCAAAGACGCGGAAATTGAGGTTTTACCATTGGTTCAGCTCCCAAAATTGGTTTTTTTAAGTCAAAAACCTGGAAAACTGTCTGAAATCACCATCAATGTGTATACTAACATTAGAAAAAGTGTAAACAGCTGAATCAAGACCATTAAATCGCACTACCAATGATCAAAGATGATCTGGGGGAAAAAAAAAGTGTACCTATTTCATGTTTTGGGGGCCAAAATTGGTGGAAATCATCAGGAATAGCTAATTCAATCATTCCACATGAAAGAAACAATAAATTTAACTGCCAAAAAGAATCTCTAGAACTCCAATAGAATAATAAACCCATGTGACAAGGAGTTTGCAGCGTTTTGTGTTTTAGTAACATGTTAGTAACATTAGCTTTTGAGGTATCGTTTTCCATGTTTTCGGGGACGAGTAGATCGAATATGAAGTCGATTTTGACCAAGGAGTGGAAAATTGAGGTTGTACCAGATGTTCAGCTCCCAAAATTGATTTTTTATGAGTCAAAAACCTGCGAAATCGGCTGAAATCACCATCAGTTTGTAGAATAACACTAGGAAAAGTGTCAAAACGAGGATCAAGACGATTAAATGGCACTACCAATTATCAAAGATAATTTTAAAAAAAAGGAGCGTAGGTACCACCTAACTTAAGTTTTGGGGGCCAAAATTAATGGAAACCATTAGAAATAGCTATTTCGAATATTACGCATGAAAGAAACAATAAATGAACAGCCAACATTTCTGCAGGTATGTCCAATAGAATAATAAACTCATGTGACAAGGACTTTGCAGCGTTTTATGAGGCAAAAACCTGGGAAATCGTCTGAAATCACCATCAATTTGTATAATAACACTAGAAAAAGTGTCAACACGTGGATCAAGACGATTAAATGGTACAATCAATGATCAAAGGTAATTTGAAAAAAAAAGGAGCGTAGTACCTAATTCAAGTTTTGGGGGCCAAAATTTTTGGAAACCACCAGAAATAGCTATTTCAATTATTTTACATGAAAGAAACAATAAATAATCAGCCAGCATTTCTGTAGAGCAATAAAATAATATAATAATAAACCCATGTGACAAGGACTTTGCAGCGTTTTTTCTGCCGTCTCCTCATCAAGGAAGTATTTTCCAACAACATAATTTCATCAAATAAATCCATTTTGACGAGAAAATAGGATAGGATATTCGGACGCGAAAGCACAAACAAGAACCGGGATACATTGACGAAAACCGGCTCCAGTAGCCGAACGTTCGGCCGTGCTGCTTGTCGTCCGTCAAACGGCCGGCCATGTCCGGACTTCCGTCGGCCGAATACGGTTCCAATGGACGGGAAGCCTTAGGCTCATATTTTTGATAGTGACATTTAATTGTCTTGATTCACCTGCTGATACTACTTCTAGTGTTATTGTACCCATGTATGGTGATTTCACCCAATTTCTCAGGTGTTTGGCTCATAAAAGAAGAATTTTGGGAGCTGAAACTTCGTTATAACCTCAATTTTCCACTCTTTGGTCAGAATCGACTTCATATTCGATTTCCTCGCCCTAAAAACATGGAAAACGATACTTCACAAACTCACATTACCAAAACACCGAAAAACCGAACTTTTTCACCCATTGTGGTTTATTATTCTGTGTACACCTATGTATTCGCTCAATAAAATTTTTATAACACCCCCTCAAAATTTTTTCTTTTACGTTTCAAGGTACGTAGATTCCAAAAACGCTGCAAAGTCCTCGTCATATGGGTTTATTATTCTATTGGACGTACGTCTACAGAAATGTTGGGTTTCTTTCTTGTGAAATAATTGAAATAGATATTTCTGATGGTTTCCACAAACCTTAACCCCCAAAAAACACGAACTACGCTCCTCTTTTTCTCCAAATTATCTTTGACCATTTTTAGTGCCATTTAATTGTCTTGATTCACCTGTTGATACTAATTCTAGTGTTATTCCTACAAGTATATGGTGATTTTAGACAATTTCTCAGGTTTTTGACTCATAAAAAATGAATTTTGGGAGCTGAACTTTCGTTACAACCTCAATTCTTCACTCTTTGGTCAAAATCGACTTCATATGCATTATTCCCGCCCTAAAAAACATAGAAAAAGATACCTCAAAAGCTCATTTCACTAAGACACCTAAAACCCTATTTTTACATCCATTTATCACCCACAACACCCTTGGGTATATTCCGATCGGGGTGCAAGGTTTCTGGACACAACTAGGGCCCAAATGGAGCCTGTGTGCGATAGAACGAGTTCTTTAGACCGAAAACTAAGCCGTTATACGTAATACGGCGGATGGACATTGCATTATTGGAATCTGCACACCTTGAAACGTAAAAGAAAACGTTTTGACGGGGTGTTATAAAAATTTTATGCTGAGCGATTAATAGGTGTATTATTCACAGAATTATAAACCAAAACGATATATCCGTCATTACATGAAAATAGGGTACGTCGGAGTTCCGTATATTAGATGAATGTTTACGAATTCATAACCTGTAAAATTTTCTTCTAAGACCACAGCAGTTTCAGCTGCATTCAACTCCAACGAACTCTTTGACATTTCACCAACAATAGTTTTTGCAAACCTAACGCATCCCAGAATTATCACAACCGGTCTCGGTGAATCGTCCAAGGAAGAAGTTTTGCTTGATGCATTCAGCTCCAACGAACTCTTTGACATTTCACCAACAATAGTTCTTGCAAACCTAACACATCCGAGAATTATCACAACCTGTCTTAGTGAATCGTCCAAGGAAGAAGTTTTGCTTGCTGCATTTAGCTCCAACGAACTCTTTGACATTTCACCAACAATAGTTCTTGCAAACCTAACACATCCGAGAATTATCACAACCTGTCTTAGTGAATCGTCCAAGGAAGAAGTTTTGCTTGCTGCATTTAGCTCCAACGAACTCTTTGACATTTCACCCAACAATAGTTCTTGCAAACCTAACACATCCGAGAATTATCACAACCTGTCTTAGTGAATCGTCCAAGGAAGAAGTTTTGCTTGCTGCATTTAGCTCCAACGAACTCTTTGACATTTCACCAACAATAGTTTTTGCAAACCTAACGCATCCCAGAATTATCACAACCGGTCTCGGTGAATCGTCCAAGGAAGAAGTTTTGCTTGATGCATTCAGCTCCAACGAACTCTTTGACATTTCACCAACAATAGTTTTTACAAACCTAACGCATCCGAGAATTATCACAACCTGTCTTAGTGAATCGTCCAAGGAAGAAGTTTTGCTTGATGCATTCAGCTCCAACGAACTCTTTGACATTTCACCAACAATAGTTTTTGCAAACCTAACGCATCCCAGAATTATCACAACCGGTCTCGGTGAATCGTCCAAGGAAGAAGTTTTGCTTGATGCATTCAGCTCCAACGAACTCTTTGACATTTCACCAACAATAGTTTTTGCAAACCTAACGCATCCCAGAATTATCACAACCGGTCTCGGTGAATCGTCCAAGGAAGAAGTTTTGCTTGATGCATTCAGCTCCAACGAACTCTTTGACATTTCACCAACAATAGTTCTTGCAAACCTAACACATCCGAGAATTATCACAACCTGTCTTAGTGAATCGTCCAAGGAAGAAGTTTTGCTTGCTGCATTTAGCTCCAACGAACTCTTTGACATTTCACCAACAATAGTTCTTGCAAACCTAACACATCCGAGAATTATCACAACCTGTCTTAGTGAATCGTCCAAGGAAGAAGTTTTGCTTGCTGCATTTAGCTCCAACGAACTCTTTGACATTTCACCCAACAATAGTTCTTGCAAACCTAACACATCCGAGAATTATCACAACCTGTCTTAGTGAATCGTCCAAGGAAGAAGTTTTGCTTGCTGCATTTAGCTCCAACGAAATCTTTGACATTTCACCAACAATAGTTTTTGCAAACCTAACGCATCCCAGAATTATCACAACCGGTCTCGGTGAATCGTCCAAGGAAGAAGTTTTGCTTGATGCATTCAGCTCCAACGAACTCTTTGACATTTCACCAACAATAGTTTTTACAAACCTAACGCATCCGAGAATTATCACAACCTGTCTTAGTGAATCGTCCAAGGAAGAAGTTTTGCTTGCTGCATTTAGCTCCAACGAACTCTTTGACATTTCACCAACAATAGTTTTTGCAAACCTAACGCATCCCAGAATTATCACAACCGGTCTCGGTGAATCGTCCAAGGAAGAAGTTTTGCTTGATGCATTCAGCTCCAACGAACTCTTTGACATTTCACCAACAATAGTTCTTGCAAACCTAACACATCCGAGAATCATCACAACCTGTCTTAGTGAATCGTCCAAGGAAGAAGTTTTGCTTGCTGCATTTAGCTCCAACGAACTCTTTGACATTTCACCAACAATAGTTCTTGCAAACCTAACACATCCGAGAATTATCACAACCTGTCTTAGTGAATCGTCCAAGGAAGAAGTTTTGCTTGCTGCATTTAGCTCCAACGAACTCTTTGACATTTCACCAACAATGGTTCTTGCAAACCTAACACATCCGAGAATTATCACAACCTGTCTTAGTGAATCGTGCAAGGAAGAAGTTTTGCTTGCTGCATTTAGCTCCAACGAACTCTTTGACATTTCACCAACAATAGTTCTTGCAAACCTAACACATCCGAGAATTATCACAACCTGTCTTAGTGAATCGTCCAAGGAAGAAGTTTTGCTTGCTGCATTTAGCTCCAACGAACTCTTTGACATTTCACCAACAATAGTTCTTGCAAACCTAACACATCCGAGAATTATCACAACCTGTCTTAGTGAATCGTCCAAGGAAGAAGTTTTGCTTGCTGCATTTAGCTCCAACGAACTCTTTGACATTTCACCAACAATAGTTCTTGCAAACCTAACACATCCGAGAATTATCACAACCTGTCTTAGTGAATCGTCCAAGGAAGAAGTTTTGCTTGATGCATTCAGCTCCAACGAACTCTTTGACATTTCACCAACAATAGTTCTTGCAAACCTAACACATCCGAGAATTATCACAACCTGTCTTAGTGAATCGTCCAAGGAAGAAGTTTTGCTTGCTGCATTTAGCTCCAACGAACTCTTTGACATTTCACCAACAATAGTTCTTGCAAACCTAACACATCCGAGAATTATCACAACCTGTCTTAGTGAATCGTCCAAGGAAGAAGTTTTGCTTGCTGCATTTAGCTCCAACGAACTCTTTGACATTTCACCAACAATAGTTTTTGCAAACCTAACGCATCCGAGAATTATCACAACCGGTCTCGGTGAATCGTCCAAGGAAGAAGTTTTGTTTGATGCATTCAGCTCCAACGAACTCTTTGACATTTCACCAACAATAGTTCTTGCAAACCTAACACATCCGAGAATTATCACAACCTGTCTTAGTGAATCGTCCAAGGAAGAAGTTTTGCTTGCTGCATTTAGCTCCAACGAACTCTTTGACATTTCACCAACAATAGTTTTTGCAAACCTAACGCATCCGAGAATTATCACAACCTGTCTTAGTGAATCGTCCAAGGAAGAAGTTTTGCTTGCTGCATTTAGCTCCAACGAACTCTTTGACATTTCACCAACAATAGTTTTTGCAAACCTAACGCATCCGAGAATTATCACAACCTGTCTCGGTGAATCGTCCAAGGAAGAAGTTTTGTTATGAAAGAAGCAGAGAGTGAAGCTGATCATGAGATAACGTGAGGGTGTAGCAAGAGAAACGACCCTAAGCAAATTAAGGGGGAGGTGACAGACAGGGATGAAGCCGCCACGTGAATATCAAGCGATGGGGCTCCTCCTTCCACTACTATCTTCATTCCCCCGGCCTTCCTCGCCATACTGTCGCCGCTTCTCTTTCCAAAGTCGCCCACATAAATGTTCAACATCACTCACTATCCACTGCCTCTCTTATCCTATCTCACCTAGTTCTATTGCTTTTGTTGCCCTTATTGAAACTGTACATTGAGTTCGGCACGAAATCAAATAACAGGGTACGGAGGCGGGACTCTATGCATTTCAACATTTCCCAACCATGATGTCAAAAACATGATTTCCCAATGATGGAAGAAGCAACTTCTGCTCAATATCTTTCTTACGTTGTTGCTTTAATTTTTCTTACAGCCATAAAATTGACATTTGTCAATTTAGTGGTTTTGAAATTATTGTCAAAAGCGTATTCATGACAAAATTGACAGTTTTATTTCATGTGGATTCATTATTTTCTCTCTGTTTTTCAATGATTGATTTCATAATAATTTAGCCAAATGGATAGCTACAACTCCACAGAGGGATACAAGTTCTTCGGACTTAGGCCCCTGCAGGCACAAGTAATTTATATTTTAATTAAGAATAAGTTCTTTTGTTAATGTTGTACATTTGTGTCGATAAAAAGTCTTGAAAAGTACACTGAAGTAAAAGTAAATCTTGGGTCAGTGGCCAGAGAGTTAGAAGTTTCACCTCAGGTGACGCACTACAGTTCGCGCAACTGCTCACAAAAGCACAAGACCGTCTGGGTAGTACGCCACACCTGCGTTTAGGCCCGTAGAGTGGGGGGGGGGGGGAGGGATTGAGGACATTAACCTCGGGCCCGGCCTTTGTAGGGAGGCCCGGATCTTGAAAAAAAAAAATTCTTGAAGAAATTAAATTTAAAAAACGCTGCAAAGTCCTTGTCACATGGGGTTTATTATTCTACAGAAATGTTGGCAGTTAAATTTATTGTTTCTTTCATGTGGAATGATTGAATTAGCTATTTCTGATGGTTTCCACCAATTTTGGCCCCCAAAACAAAAATTAGGTAGGTACGATCTTTTTTTTTTTTTTTTCAAATTATCTTTGATCATTGGTAGTGCCATCATTTAATCGTCTTGATCCACGTGTTGACACTTTTTCTAGTGTTATTCTACAAATTGATGGTGATTTCGCAGGTATTTGACTCATAAAAAATCAATTTTGGGAGCTGAACATCTGGTACAACCTCAATTTTCCACTCCTTGGCCAAAATCGACTTCATATTCGATCTTCTCGTCCCCAAAAACATGGAAAACGATACCTCGAAAGCTCATGTTACCAAAATGTTGCTAAAACGCAAAAAGTACCTATTTTCACACACATTTTCACTCATAACACCCCTGGGTATATTCCGATCGGGCTGAAAAGTTTCGGGACACAACTAGGGCCCAAATGGAGCATGTGTGCGAAAGAGCGACTTTTTTAGATCGAAAATGAAGCCTGTACACGTGATACGGCGGACGGCGGACGGAATATGAAAAATAGAGGAAAAATCAGTAGATGGCAGTTCTGAAAACACTTCGAAGTGTTTTGTACGTATTCTGCAAGTGCACAAAGAAAACAAGTGAGCTGTAGAAGTTCCACTAACTTCTTTCCCCGCCACCTTCCCCACTATTAGCGAATTTTCGAAGAAAAGGAAGCTATTGTTCTCGGTCCAAAATTTTTAAAACTCGAATTTCCAAAAGATTTTTATACCAAAATCCGTTTCAGACCATCCTGAATTCCCTGCCGAAAGACACCAAAAATTATATGTATATATATATATATTTATATATATATTTATATATTTATATATATATTTATATATTTATATATATATTTATATATGTATGTGTCATTCCAGACGATAACTCTCGAAAGAATTGAGATAAAAAGTTCAAATTTGCACGAAAAATCTGTCTTGGCAATCGACAGGCTAAGTTCGAAGATGGGCAGAATCGGGTCACCCTAAGGGGGAGTTTTGGGGAGTTTTAAGGGGGGGAAATTACCCATAAATTCCCAAAATGAAAAAGTCTGACAAGTGACACCTCATTCTAAAGGTTTTTGTACGCTGAACACGATGGTGAAATCAGAATTGCGATATCTCATTCCATTCTCAAACTTGAGCACTTTGAAGATGAAGGAACGTGGTTATTTCTTGAGATTTTCTTCCTGGTTCGTCTGCTCTAATCTGATAACGGAATGGGATATCGCAATTCTGACTTCACCATCGTGTTCAGCGTTGGAAAATCTACAAACCGAGGTGTTACTCGGCAAAAAATGGAACAAAAAATTTGTTGCGTACCCAATAGGTACCTACCTACTCTTCTGGTATTCAAAACATTTTTGATTTCCCCCTCCCCCTCCATCCACCCCAAATTTTACTTTGCGTAAAACTACTCCTGTTTTAATTTTGAATGGTATCAAGTTGGGAAAACATTGGCCGAAAATTAATTTTCAGAAAATTTTAGGCGGAGGAGGAAGATGCCGAAAACTTCGAAAATTCGCTCTTATAGCCATGCTGCATGACTGTGGTTTTTTCTTTTCTTCCCATGCGCTTTCCCTTTTGGTTTATTATTCTGTGAATAATACACCTATGTATTCGCTCAGCAAAAAAATTTTATAACACCCCCTCAAACTTTTTTCTTTTCCGTTTCAAGGTTCGTAGATTCCAAAAATGCAATGTCCGTCCGCCGTCCGCCGTACGCCGTATCACGTCTACAGGCTTCATTTTCGGTCTAAAAAAATCGTTCTTTCGCACACATGCTCCATTTGGGCCCGAGTTGTGTCCCGAAACTTTTCAGACCAATCGGAATATATCCAGGGGAGTTATGAGTGAAAATGTGTATAAAAATAGGTACTTTTTGTGTTTTAGTAACATGTTAGTAAAATGAGCTTTTGAGGTATAGTATTCCATGTTTTTGGGGACGAGAAGACCGAATATGAAGTCGATTTTGACCAAGGAGTGGAAAATTGAGGTTTGTACCAGATGTTCAGCTCCCAAAATTGATTTTTTATGAGTCAAAAACCTGCGAAATCGTCTGAAATCACCATCAATTTGTATAATAACACTAGAAAAAGTGTCAACACGTGGATCAAGAGGATTAAATGGTACAATCAATGATCAAGAGTAATTTGAAGAAAAAAACGCTGCAAAGTCCTTGTCACATGGGTTTATTATTCAACTGGAGTTCTAGAGATTCTTGTTGGCAGTTAAATTTATTGTTTCTTTCATGTGGAATGATTGAATTAGCTATTCCTGATGATTTCCACCAATTTCGGCCCCCAAAACATGAAATAGGTACCTACACTTTTTTTTCCCCACCAGATCATCTTTGATCATTGGTAGTGCGATTTAATGGTCTTGATTCAGCTGTTTACACTTTTTCTAATGTTAGTATACACATTGATGGTGATTTCAGACAGTTTTCCAGGTTTTTGACTAAAAAAAAACAATTTTGGGAGCTGAACCTTTGGTAAAACCTCAATTTCCGCGTCTTTGGTCAAAATCGACTTCATATTCGGTATTCTCGTCCCCAAAAACATGGAAAACGATACCTCAAAAGCTCATTTTACTAACATGTTGATAAAACGCAAAAAGTACCTATTTTTACACACATTTTCACTCATAACACCCCTGGGTATATTCCGATCGGGCTGAAAAGTTTCGGGACACAACTAGGGCCCAAATGGAGCATGTGTGCGAAGGAACGACTTTTTTAGATCTAAAATGAAGCCTGTACACGTGATACGGCGTACGGCGTACGGCGGACGGACATTGCATTTTTGGAATCTACGCACCTTGAAACGGAAAAGAAAAAAGTTTGAGGGGGTGTTATAAAAATTTTTTGTTGAGCGAATACATAGGTGTATTATTCACAGAATAATAAACCAAAAAACGCTGCAAAGTCCTTGTCACATGGGTTTATTATTCTATTGGACATAAGGTACCTACAGAAACGTTGGCTGTTTATTTATTGTTTCTTTCATATAAAATAATTTAAATAGCTATTTCTGGTGGTTTCCACCAATTTTGGCCCCCAAAACAGGAATTAGGTAGGTAGGCTCTTATCTTTGATTATCTTTATTTATCTTTGATCATTGATAGTACCATTTAATCGTCTTGATCCACCTCTTGATACTTTTTCTAGTGTTGTTCTACAAATTTATGGTGATTTCAGACGATTTTCCAGGTTTTTGACTTATAAAAAATCAATGTTGGGAGCTGAACATCTGGTACAACCTCAATTTTCCACTCTTTGGTCAAAATCGACTTCATATTCGGTCTTCTCGTCCCCAAAAACATGAAAAACGATACCTTAACAGCTCATGTTACTAACATGTTGCTAAAACGCAAAAAGTACCTAGTTTTACACACATTTTCACTCATAACACCCCTGGGTATATTCCGATCGGGCTGAAAAGTTTCGGGACACAACTAGGGCCCAAATGGAGCATGTGTGCGAAAGAACGAAATTTTTAGACCAAAAATGAAGCCTGTACACGTGATACGGCGGACGGCGTACGGCGGACGGCGTACGGCGGACGGACATTGCATTTTTTGAATCTACGCACCTTGAAACGGAATAGAAAAAAGTTTGAGGGGGTGTTATAAAAATTTTTTGCTGAGCGAATACATAGGTGTATTATTCACAGAATAATAAACCAAAACGCTGCAAAGTCCTTGTCACATGGGTTTATTATTCTATTGGAGTTCTAGAGATTCTTGTTGGCAGTTGAATTCATAGTTTCTTTCATGTGGAATGATTGAAATAGCTATTTCTGATGATTTCCACCAATTTTGGCTCCCAAAACATGAAATAGGTACACTTTTTTTCCCCCAGATCATCTTTGATCATTGGTAGTGCGATTTAATGGTCTTGATTCAGCTGTTTACACTTTTTCCAATGTTAGTATACACATTGATGGTGATTTCAGACAGTTTTCCAGGTTTTTGACTAAAAAAAAAAACAATTTTGGGAGCTGAACCAATGGTAAAACCTCAATTTCCGCGTCTTTGGCCAAAATCGACTTCATATTCGGTATTCTCGTCCCCAAAAACATGGAAAACGATACCTCAAAAGCTCATTTTACTAACATGTTGCTAAAACACAAAAAGTACCTATTTTTACACACATTTTCACTCATAACACCCCTGGGTATATTCCGATCGGGCTGAAAAGTTTCGGGACACAACTAGGGCCCAAATGGAGCATGTGTGCGAAAGAACGACTTTTTTAGATCTAAAATGAAGCCTGTACACGTGATACGGCGTACGGCGGACGGCGTACGGCGGACGGCGGACGGACATTGCATTTTTGGAATCTACGCACCTTGAAACGGAAAAGAAAAAAGTTTGAGGGGGTGTTATAAAAATTTTTTGCTGAGCGAATACATAGGTGTATTATTCACAGAATAATAAACCAAAAAGGAGCGTAGTACCTAATTCAAGTTCTGGGGGCCAAAATTTGTGGAAACCACCAGAAATAGCCATTTCAATTAATTTACATGAAAGAAACAATAAATAAACAGCCGGCATTTCTGTAGACCAATAAAATAATAGAATAATAAACCCATGTGACAAGGACTTTGCAGCGTTTTTCACCAACCAGTAAGGTTACCAACTGATAACCACCAAGTAACCCAACCCTAAAAAGAAAGAAAAAAGGTGCCAAAGTGACTTTAATTGTATTACTTTTGTTAGCTCAATTACAGCTTAATTTAATAAGGTACTCTGAAAGAAGAAAGGTAAACTGAAGGAAGAAAATGTGATTCAAAGTGCCTGTGTATTCTTGTTTGTGCAATCGTTCAAATGAGGCATGAGCTATTATTTTGTACAGAATACCCTTCTGTCTAGATAACCCTCCTATATAACATAATTATGTACTATTCTATACATATTATGTAGATCGCAGACCCTCCGTAGGTTACTACCTAACCCCGTACTCGTTACTAGGTACCTACCTAAATCACGAGTTAAATGTTGCTAAAATAATTCGTCGATGACAAACAGTAACTAAAACGGCAAAAAGAAACGCAAATAATGAAATTCTAAAGGGAAATTGTTGATGTGGAGTGAAAAAGTTGCAAAGGTACCTACCAACAAACTTCAGCCCCTTCTATGTAGGTCGATGGTATGATGAACCGTTGTGTAATAATTTACCTATCAATAATACTTCAACGTTTGTTCAAGTTTCACTACCTAACAATAAACCTCAAAGAAGCCATCATTTTTCATATGAAATAATATCAAGGACAACCAGATCGACTTCATACTCCGTGAATATAATCAGGTGCTCCCTAGCAATGATGATCTCCGGCCGATTCCCGATTGTTATCGCGTCTCTAATGATGATATTTGGACTAAATGTATACAATTTCATTCACCCTGCTGTTGAAAATGCCTGTCGGTGCAAACTTGGGGGCCTTACTGTGAACGAACGGCTGGGCGTACAATGCTCCGGGTGGTCTTAAAAAACTCCCAAGTTCGAGAACTATTTGAACACGTAAAAAAATTCGAGATAACGGCGTCCTGGAGATTTCAACCCCTATTCTTCACCCCTTTGGGGTGACTGACAGTGACGCCGAGCTTCGAGGACCAACTAGACCCCAAATTGGACCTATAAACCGAATATCGTCAATTTTGGCTCATGGTAACTAAGAAAAGTGCGAAGTACAGTGTACGGCGGACGGACAGAAATTTTTTTATTGCATTTTCGGAATCTACATACCTTGAAACGAAAACCACCAAATTTTGAGGGGGTGGGGTTAATTTTGGTTTATTATTCTGTGAATAATACACCTATGTATTCGCTCAGCAAAAAATTTTTATAACACCCCCTCAAACTTTTTTCTTTTACGTTTCAAGGTGCATAGATTCCAAAAATGCAATGTCCGTCCGCCGTACGCCGTCCGCCGTATCACGTGTACAGGCTTCATTTTCGGTCTAAAAAAATCGTTCTTTCGCACACATGCTCCATTTGGGCCCTAGTTGTGTCCCGAAACTTTTCAGCCCGATCGGAATATACCCAGGGGGGTTATGAGTGAAAATGTGTGTAAAAATAGGTACTTTTTACGTTTTAGCAACATATTGGTAACATGAGCTTCTGAGATATCGTTTTCTATGTTTTTGGGGACGAGAAGACCGAATATGAAGTCGATTTTGACCAAAGAGAGGAAAATTGAGTTCTACCAAATGTTCAGCTCCCAAAATTGATTTTTTATGGGTGAAAAACCTGGGAAATCGTCTGAAATCACCATCAATTTGTATAATAACACTGGGAAAAGTGTCAACACGTGGATCAAGACGATTAAATGGCACTACCTATGGTCAAAGATAGTTTAAAAAAAAGTAGGTACCTAATTAATTTGTGTTTTAGGGGCCAAAATTTGTGGAAACCATCAGAAATACCTTGCTATTCGAATTATTTCACGTGAAAAAAAACAATAAATGAACAGCCAACATTTCTGTAGGTATGTCCAATAGAATAATAAACCCATGTGACAAGGACTTTGCAGCGTTTTTTTTTTCACTTTCGATTCCAAAGGTTCATTATTGAAAATAATAAACCAAAAGCTCTTTTGCTTCATTTTTGTTTTGTTTTGGAATTGAATATCTTATTATATTATAAATTCGAATCTCTGTTTGTCTGTCTGTCTTGGCACGGCCAAACGGCTCGACGGATATCGACCAAATTTGGCACGAATATCCAGTAGGCTCCCAAGTTGTGCAACGTCGCATTTTTAATTCCCTCACCATAGCGGAAATATGGTCGACCATGGTCAACTCCTGAATGGCTTGACGGATATCGACCAAATTTGGCACGAATATCCAGTAGGCTCCCAAGTTGTGCAACGTCGCATTTTTAATTCCCTCACCATAGCGGAACTATGGTCGACCATGGTCAACTTCGTTAATTGAAATGGTAACCCCTATTTTTTATCGCGTATTCGTAATCTACGTGAAATTCTATCTACGATCGACCCTTCGGACCACCCCCGCGGTCGACCATAGCGCATCCATGGGCCCCTCCATGGTCGAATCCCGAATTGCTCAACGGATATCGACCAAATTTGGCACCAATATCCGGTAGCCTCCCAAGTTGAACGTAGGCGCATTTTTAATTCCCTGAACATAGCGGAAATATGGTCGACCATGGTCAACTCCTGAATGGCTTGACGGATTTTGATAAAATTGGGCACAAATACCCGGTAGGCTATGGGATTTTTCCGTCGTTTGTTGGTTCCACGATACTGCGTACAGCGAATCTTGGATAGCGAGCGAAGCGAGCGGTCAGGCTAGTATATACATAATTACATAAATGTGTAAGAACATGATCATCCCTCATTTTCTACAATCCATCCTTCTTCCACTGATTTTTCCCCCCTCTTAAATTGGCTTATTTATGGTATATGGTTACGGAGGTTTTTGGGTGTTTAGGAACTTGCTAAAAACTAAAAAGAAAAAATTGAGTAAGCTGTTAACAAGTTAAAAAACTTTTTTTTTCTTTTTTTTGGGCCTGAAAGCTTTTTGCCCCCAGGCCCAGATTTTCTCTCCACGCCCCTGCCTGCGTTCCAAATCACGTGAAATTTGAGTAGGGTTAATGCGCCAGGTGCCACAGACCCAACAATCATGTGTCACCGCCATCATCTGGATGTAGTGACTTGATACTCAAAATCCAACTTGTTCATTTCACAAAATTCTTGAATCTTGCGCGACACGAATCATTTTATTCTCTCGACTTCCTCTCTCGTCTTCCACATAATACAAAGTTGGTGCGCTATCTCTTTTCTGCCGCACGATTGATCAACCCGCAAGGTCGGTGACAATGGATCGGTGGCATAGGTCGTGACTTCGGCCACAGACGCCACTCACAATTTGTTTAGACAGTGGGTAGCCTTGAGCTGAATGAATAAAACCAATTCTGATCCGTCTGATAGGACAGCCGATCAGCAAATCAGTCGAACAAAAAACCAGTACGCTTTTGCTTTGGTTCTAAAAGTCCTGAATTTTGTTTGCCATTTTTCGACGGATCCTCTGAATCTGTGGACTAAATCCATCCATACATTTTGAAAAAAATGCCTACGTACCTATGGTATATTACTGTGTGTATAAAGTAAAGTTCCTTTCCTTTGCCGATACGAAAATTTTGGTGAAGTTCGGAAATTTTGGGGTCAAGTTCAAATCATCTTCATCTGGAGTGAAGCTTAGATATATATAAATACAAATATAGGTACGTACCTATATAACCCATATTTCTAACCCTTGCCTTTTCCCCTCCACCAAACTCCCGACTCTCTCTGGGTGGCGGTCGCCTACTGCCTGCATCGTCAATCTGCCGACGCTTGGTGCAAATGGTGCAAAACGTTCAGACAAGTCCTAAGTGTTTTTTTAAATAATGTTTATCTCCACTATGTAAATAATAGGTATATACAAATATTTATTTTTCGTAATAGATTTTTTGTTAAACAAAATACTGTAAAACGGAAAAGAATCAACACATTTTGTCGATAGTCTGTGTACTCAAAATTTTGGAACCATTGCAGTTTGTTATTTTCTTCGAAAGTTCGCTAAGATTGGTTTAGTGGAAATTTCGGACAATTAACAGTTATTTGAATAACACAAAAGTTTTTAATGCAATGCATACAAACTACTAAATTCGGAGTTTCTTTAATTAAAACTAGGTGGAAAAACTTTTATAATGAAGTTAATTGAAGATTGGATAGAACAGTTACGTGACATAGGGTATTTACTCGTATACTAATTGTCGTGCTGCATAATTGAAACTTTTTCTTTCCTCACTCCATAGTTTATTAGGTACAATAAATGATTCTTATAGCGTTTCGGTCCTATCATTTGTTTATTACAATTTGCAGTCATGTGGTATTTTAATCAATCTGGAAAAGAATAATGAAACGCATACTCAGAGATACAAAAATTACTAAAGATACTTTATGTGTGTTAAAATTAATTGCAGTTCATATTAGTGAAATATCAGGCACTAAATAATGTAAAAACTCGTTATCAAGCGCTTGAAACCCTGGGCCTGAAATGAAAGATATTAATTGTACAAGGGTGGTTTAGTGATAAAAATCCCGTAGACGTGGAGCGTCATTCGGTCATATTGGAGCATAATGAGATGGTTGGGGATTGTTAGTATACGCGTCTGGGCGGGCAATCAGGCCTTGGCGTGGCCGGCAGTTCGGTTTGTTAGGCTCATGGTTGTTGTTGGCGATGTGGCTCAATCAGGCAGCCCCCTCCTCAATCAACTGCTCAATTAAAACAAATGAGAGCCGCTTCACTATATTCCAGTTACACCGTTTCCCTAAGCGTTTTTGCCGGAAATATTATAAGCATCCGATTAAGGGCGGCGTCAAACTTCAATTCCATACGCCCATGAGAGGAAACTCGACGATTGATATGATATTGATGATTCATTGAAACGTCTGCCAATTCGAGTAGGCCAGGATAGCTTCCTCACTTGAATCACATGAACGTATAGAATAGTTGGGTAGATAGATTTTGATACGGGACCATCTGCGATCCAACCCACGTGTACCCTCAAAATTTAAACTTTAAACTTAAACTTTAAACTTTCTTTATTAACGCTGTTTTAGGGCAGGGCACCATAATACAACAGTACATTAAAATTACAAATTAAATGCGATGACACAACCCACTTATATCAAAGCTTACATACAATTACTTTGTATGGCATTAACAAAATGGTAAGTAAAACCTAGAAGTTAAAATAAGAGATAAGATGGGTATGAACCCACAGAGTTGGGGGGGGGGGGGGGGCACTCGCCAAAGAAGGCAGAAAAGAGAATAGAAAAGAAAAGAAATGAGAAGGAGAAGGAGAAGGAGAAGAGGAAGAAGAAGAAGAAGAAGAAGGTTACTTGTTCTTGAAGTAACGGAGCGCAGCCTCACCAAAGGAATTATACACCAAGCGTAGGCCGCGGATGGACGCAGGAAGGGAATTCCACATTCTGGCCCCTAGGACCTTCATAGAGTTAATGCAGAATCTGTTAGTTTTGAAATACTGTTTTAAAGTTAAAGATCGAATGCTTAAGCCTTTCTGGAAGAAGGTGGGAGAGATATATGTGGGAACAGTAAAATTTTCCTTGTGAATTAACTTGAATATAAACTTTAGGTATTGTACTTTAAGATGAATCAGTAGCCCACAACCAAGGATCCGATCAGAGAACCCCGAAACATGCCCTCTAGGCCTAAGATTAAACGCATATCGAATACAACAATTAAAGGCATGCTCTAATTTTCGTTTATTAGCAGCATTTATTGAGTTAATAAAGAGGAGAGAACCATAATTGAAAAGAGGAATTACCAAGGCCTTTACAAGGTAAACCTTCAATTCTTGAGGGGTATAAATAGAGAGGCGTTTCAGGGAGAGAAGTGCACCATAAACCTTTCGACATGTGGCATTAACTGGGTTTGTCCAGGTCATGCCGGAATCGAAATTATGCCTAAGTTTGTAACTGCATTGCTGTAAGGCAATGGGCAATTTTTGAGGGTAATTTTGGGTAGAATTGATGTGTCCAAGGTGGAAGGGGAGAAGATTATATAGTTTGAGTTTTGCGGGGATTCAACTGCAGAAAGTTAGCTTTAGACCAATCAGAGACTCCTTCTAAAACACGATTGACAGATTCTATAGCGGGGGAGAGATTTTCTATGGACGACTGTAAAAAAAAATTGAATATCATCGGCATATTGCTGATAGAGAATCCCGTGAAAGCTAGATTTCAGCACTCTACGTCTATTTTTCGCGTAGTTAGAAGCGTTACGAGGAAACGGTCAACATTTCATGTTCGCGTGTGCGCAAACGAAAGTTACCGTACGATTTCGATGAAATTCATACGGAACTATCAAAGAATTATTCTTGATCGATCCTCCAAATCTGAACTCATTTCAACGATATTTAGAGTAGTTATGGGCGTTTCAAGTATTTAACGTTTGCGCATGCGCAGACGAAACGATTTCCATGATTTTGAAATGGAACCATCTGCGATCCAACCCGCGTGTACCCTCAAAATTTCAGCTCTCTACGACTGTTTATCGCGTAGTTAGGAGCGTTACAAGAAAATGGTCAGCATTTCATGTTCGCGCATGCGCAGACGAAAGTTACGGTACGATTGCGATGCAATTCATTTGGAACTACAATCAAAGTATTATTCCCGATCGACCCCCCCCCCAGTTTAAACTCATTTCAACGATATTTAAGGCAGTTATGGGCGTTTCAAGTATTTCACGTTTGTGCATGCTCAGACGAAAGTTACGATACTTTTTCAATGATTTTTGTATGGGACCATTTGTAATCCAACCCGCACCTACCCTCCAAATTTCAGTCGATTTCGACCATTATTTCGGGTATTTAGGGGTGTTGCAATGAATTACCACAGACAGACACGGAACCAAAAATGTTCCCTGATGTCTGAAACGCAAAATGGTAGTTGAAATTTAAATTTTGGAAAACATAAATCTTTTTTACTGAATCACGGATCCAAGGCTTCCCTAACTTCGGTAGTGGGGAAGCAAAAAGCTATCAGCGTACAGCTACAGAATGAGAAGATCAACGTATTAGTTACACAGAATGAGAATGAGAATGGGCGCAGAATGAGTAATAATTTACATACAATTCATTTAGTAATTAGGCACAGTCGCTAGTATTGAGCTCTGAATAGGTTGGCGCGTTGCGTCTTTTCCAGGGCTGCCGGATTTCGTGGGATTAAAAAAAAAAAAAACGCTGCAAAGTCCTTGTCACATGGGTTTATTATTCTACTGGACATACGTACAGAAATGTTGGCCGTTCATTTATTGTTTCTTTCATGTGCAATAATTATTGAAATGGCTATTTTTGATGGCTACTTTTTGTGTTTTAGTAACATGAGCTTTTGAAGTATTGTTTTCCATGTTTTTGGGACGAGAAGACCGAATATTAAGTAGATTTTGACCAAAGAGTGGAAAATTGAGGTTCTAAGGAAGTTTCTGCCTGAAACTTACGTTCTGAAATGTACGTTAAATTTTGGTCTAAAATCGTCGTTTTTCCGCACACAGTTCGGGTCCCCAATTAGGAACACATTCGGGTCGTAGTTGTGCTCCGAAACACGGCAGCCCGATCGGAATACACCCAAGGGTGATATGGGAGAAAAATGAGTGATAAATAGGGGTTTTCGAGGGATTTTTGAGGTTTTAGTGAATATGAGCTTGTGGGGTATCGTTTTCCATGTTTTTTAGGGCGAGAAGACCGAATATTTGGTTGATTTTGACCGAAGAGTGAAGAATTGAGGTTTTCCCGAAATTCATTTTTATGAGTCAAAACCTGGGAAATTGTCTGAAATCACTATTAATTTATTTGTATAATAACACTAGAAGTAGTATTAGCAGGTGAATCAAGACAATTAAATGGTACTGTCAACGATCAAAAATAATTAATCTGTTGAAAGGAGAAGCCGAGCCTAATTCGTGTTTTTGGGGGCCAAAACTGGTGGAAACCATCAAAAATAGCCATTTAAATTATTTCGCATGAAAGAAACAAGAAATGAACAGCCATCATTTCTGTACGTATGTTCAGTAGAATAATAAACCCATGTGACAAGGACTTTGCAGCGTTTTTAGTACTTCATCGAAAACTTCCTGAACATAGCAAATCCTGTGAAATGGCCCACAATTTCAAAAGTAATGTGGTGTACCTACACATTTAGGGACGCTCAACTTGAATGGCCAAGCCATGTTGTGGCTTAGTAGCCATGCAATAGACTTCCATAATTGAGACCCTGAATTGGACTGGCGTCGGGAGTTTATTCCTTGTCCACGCTGATGCCAGAACCAGCAGAAAACAGCGTAAAAAGCATGTAATAGCATTAAATTTTGAACCATTACTTATACTTGAACGTATACTTTTTACCCCTCACTTGAAAATGAACCAAGTTTATTCTGGGGGGTAGTTCTGACGAAGTTCATTTTATAATTCAACCTTCAAGATGCCAAAGGCTTCATCAACTCATCAATTTCGAGGCATCACAGATAACTTTGATCTTTCTTCTCCTGAAGATTGTCCTTATTTCCCTCATTTCCGAGTCTGTAGAGGATCGCTTGTCTTTTAGACTAGTACTACAGTATTTTTATAGTTTGATATCTTGAAGGCCTACGGCATCGGTATTTGACTTGAAGTAAACCGCTTTTGCTTCGTTTGCCGAGGTTTTCATCGCATTTTCTGAGGAAATAGGAGTGAGTGAGAGAGAGAGAGAGAGAGAGAGAGAGAGAGAGAGATTGATTGAATATTTATTAATTAATCTTTACATAAATAGGACCTTAGGGTCCTCTCTTACTTTATGACAGAATAAGAAAATCATTGATTATTACAAATTAGGTTGTCAGTCAATATATTATACGGTACTGATCATGTGCAGCTCACACAACATGTATGCCAGTGCATGCCAATGCCTAGCATCATGACACAAGTTACAAAGTAACCCTGGTCATACAATTTATGTAACAGCGTTTGTCGATGTTGAACGAACATTATATGTATTTGAAAGACGAATAGTGTAGAAAGCAGCATAAATATGTATGTTAACAAAAAATACAAAAGTAGCATGTCGTTTAAGTTGACCAAAAATACAAAAAACAAGAAAAGGCAGACATGAATCGGATAGAGAAATGTTACTCCTCCATAATGGCATCCATGAGGGAGGCTGATGTATCCGTAAGTGGTCTATCATAGTACTTAAAGAACGTAGCGGTGGATCCACTCCAACCGGCTGTTTTGGTTTATTATTCTGTGAATAATACACCTATGTATTCGCTCAGCAAAAAGTGCAAAGTCCGTCCGCCGTCCGCCGTATCACGTGTACCGGCTTCATTTTCGGTCTAAAAAATTCGTTCTTTCGCACACAAGCTCCATTTGGGCCCTAGCTGTGTCCCGAAACTTTGCAGCCCGATCGGAATATACCCAGGGGTGTTATGAGTGAAAATGTGTGTAAAATAGGTACTTTTTGCGTTTTAGCGAATTGTTAGTAACATGAGCTTTTGAGGTATCGTTTTCCATGTTTTTGGGACAAGAAGACCGAACATGAAGTCGATTTTGACCAAAGAGTGGAAAATTGAGGTTCTACCAAATGTTCAGCACCCAAAATTGATTTTTCGTGAGTCAAAAACCTGGGAAATTGTATGAAATCACAATCAGTTTGTATAATAACACTAGAAAAAGTTTCAACACGTGGATGAAGACGATTAAATGGCACTAACAATGATCAAAGATAATTTGAAAAAAAGGAGCGTACCTAATACGTGTTTTGGGGCCAAAATTGGTGAAAACCATCAGAAATAGCTATTTCAATTATTTCACTTAAAATAAACAATAAATGAACAGCCAAAATTTCTGTAGGTATGTCCAATAGAATAATAAACCCATGTGACAAGGACTTTGCAGCGTTTTTAATATGAGGTCCGTGGATATGCCCTTCCGCTTTGCTGCAGAAGTAGTAGCATGCCGGACAGAATGGGGCTTGAATACCGAGCAATCGACTCCTGCGACAAGCAGGATGTCTTTCACCCAACGGCTAAGCGTTGCTTTAGATGCTGCATTGTAAGGCTTAATGTGGGTGATGAAAAGGGCATCGCAATCTTGTGGACGAAGTTCACTTGTAACAGAGAGGTACTTCCGAATTAAAGTGGGATACATAAATTCTGATCTCCGGTAATAAATTTGAATTTCAGAAGAGGTTGGGGTACGTTCGGTTCGGAGGTTTATACGTGGTCGGGAATAAATATTTGAACCTCCGACTCTGAGAAACGAGTATTTGAGCATTTGACAAGATGGAGGGTTTGAATTCTCTGGCCTGATGCCCCGAAAAATAAGCTATAACTTTTTTAGGGTCCCAAGTAACCTCATATTTCGGCTTGGATGGCCTCGTTTTGAAGATTGCTCTGAGGAATCGTTTTATATCCTTATTTTTACCCAGATCGTGCATCGAAATAAGTGAAATCGCCGCTCTGTGAGAATTGAAAGTGCTGTATGAGTGACTAGACGTCTCAAAAATATTTTGAAAAAAACGTATCACTTCCCGCGGTCCTGAACTAAAAGGACAAATGTCATTTGTTGAGCAATGCTCCCACCAGAGTTTTAGGGATGAGTTATATTGACTAATTGTTGCCAAGGAAAGTGACTTCAACATGGTGCTTGTAGCCACTACTGGAATCCCTCTTCGGATAAACGACTCGCGGATAACCTCCCCGCCACCAGGATAAGATCCGCTGCGAGAGGATGGGACGTTTGGCTCCTGTAAGGAGAACATAGCAAGTTAGTAGCTGGTCCAAAGTATAATGGTTCCTCTATAAGTAAGCTCTTGAAGACTATTTTCTGAATTTCTGGGTTTAGTTTAGGTGGTATGAGGTTTGTTAAATTCTTGGGAGTTTCGTATGTATCGAGTAAAGGGTCCAAAACATCCTTTTTTAAACCATTTTGTAAAATGAATTTCCAACGAGGGACGATTTCCTTTTGTAGTATATAAGTATTAGCCGGCTCCGATTCATCCGGGTTTACACCTAAAATATTGAGAATTTCATGTGGCAAAAAATATTACTAAGTCCCTCGGGCTGGTCGGTCTCGTTATTACCATCATTCATCATTATTACCATCATTATTACCATCAATAGGCATATCGTGATCGTTGTCTGCCGGAAGGTATACGTCGTTGTGTATACGGACATCTTGGTCAGTCATAGGGCGGGTTCACACGGAGGAGATCGGTATAAGAGACGCGTATGAAGGAAGCTAATGATCCTCAGGATCAGATGGGATCGCACACACAGTAGGCGACTGTGAAAAAACCACAGTCATGCAGCATGGCTATAAGAGCGAATTTTCGAAGTTTTCGGCATCTTCCTCCTCCGTCTAAAATTTTCTGAAAATTAATTTTCGGCCAATGTTTTCCCAACTTGATACCATACAAAATTAAAACAGGAGTAGTTTTACGCAAAGTAAAATTTGGGGTGGAAGGAGGGGGAGGGGGAAATCAAAAATGTTTTGAATACCAGAAGAGTAGGTATTGGATACGTAACAAATTTTTTGTTCCATTTTTTGCCGAGTAACACCTCGGTTTGTAGATTTTCCAACGCTGAACACGATGGTGAAGTCAGAATTGCGATATCCCATTCCGTTATCAGATTAGAGCAGACGAACCAGGAAGAACATCTCAAGAAATAACCACGTTCCTTCATCTTCAAAGTGCTCCAGTTTGAGAATGGAATGAGATATCGCAATTCTGATTTCACCATCGTGTTCAGCGTACAAAAACCTTTATAATGAGGTGTCACTTGTCAGACTTTTTCATTTTGGGAATTTATGGGTAATTTTCCCCCCCTAAAATTCCCCAAAACTCCCCCTTAGAGTGACCCGATTCTGCCCATCTTCGAACTTAGCCTGTCGATTCCCAAGACAGATTTTTCGTGCAAATTTGAACTTTTTATCTCAATTCTTTCGAGAGTTATCGTCTGGAATGACACATACACACACACATATATATATATATATATATATATATATATATATATATATATATATATATATATACACACATATAATTTTTGGTGTCTTTCGGCAGTGAATTCAGGATGGTCTGAAACGGATTTTGGTATAAAAATCTTTCGGAAATTCGAGTTTTAAAAATTTTGGACCGAGAACAATAGCTTCCTTTTCTTCGAAAATTCGCTAAAAAGTATGAGCGACAGAAAACGTGTCGCCTCGGAACATTCGTCTCCTGCGACGCGCTCTGTATGAAGGAAGCTTATATGTTACTTGATGGATCATTGCATCATCCGCACGTTGGTGACAATCTCCTCAGTCTGCTTCCGGAGTTGGAGCCGAGCAGGCGAAAATTTTCATTGAGTGATTTTTCTTTTCTTTCTTTTGGTTTATTATTCTCTGAATAATACACCTATGTAATCGCTCAGCAAAAAATTTTTATAACCCCCCCTCAAACTTTTTTCTTTTCCGTTTCGAAGTGCGTAGATTCAAAAAATGCAATGTCCGTCCGCCGTCCGCCGTATCACGTGTACAGGCTTCATTTTCGGTCTAAAAAAGTCGTTCTTTCGCACACATGCTCCATTTGGGCCCTAGTTGTGTCCCGAAACTTTTCAGCCCGATCGGAATATACCCAGGGGTGTTGTGAGTGAAAATGTGTGTAAAAATAGGTACTTTTTGCGTTTTAGCAACATGTTGGTAACATGAGCTTTTGAGGTATCGTTTTCCATGTTTTTGGGGACGAGAAGATCGAATATGAGGTCGATTTTGGCCGAGGAGTGGAAAATTGAGGTTGTACCAGATGTTCAGCTCCCAAAATTGATTTTTTATGAGGCAAAAACCTGCGAAATCGTCTGAAATCACCATCAACTTGTAGAGTAGCACTATGAAAAGTTTCAACACGTAGATCAAGACGATTAGGTGGCACTACCAATGATCATGGATAATTTGAAAAAAAAAAAAAAAAGATCGTACCTACCTAATTTGTGTTTTGGGGGCCAAAATTGGTGGAAACCATCAGAAATAGCTATTTCAATTATTTCACATGAAACAAACAATAAATGTACGTACAGCCAACATTTCTGTAGAATAATAAACCCCATGTGACAAGGACTTTGCAGCGTTTTTTGGTTTATTATTCTGTGAATAATACACCTATGTATTCGCTCAGCAAAAAATTTTTATAACACCCCCTCAAAATTTTTTCTTTTCCATTTCAAAGTGCGTAGATTCCAAAAACGCTGCAAAGTCCTTGTCACACGGGTTTAATGGGAATAATATTCTATTGGACATACCTACAGAAATTTTAGCTGTTCATTTATTGTTTCTTTCATGTAAAATAATTGAAATAGCTATTTCTGATGTTTTCCACCAATTCTGGCCCCCAAAACACGAATTAGGTACGCTCCTTTTTTTAAAAATTATCTTTGATCGTTGATAGTGCCAATTAATCGTCTTGATCCACGTGTCAACACTTTTTCAAGTGGTATTATACGAATTGATGGTGATTTCAGGGGCCCTAGTTGTGTCCCGAAACTTGTCAGCCCGATCGGAATATACCCAGGGGTGTTATGAGTGAAAATGTGTATAAAAATAGGTACTTTTTGTGTTTTAGTAATTTATTAGTAAAATGAGCTTTTGAGTTATCGATTTCTATGTTTTTGGGGACGAGAAGACCGAATATGAAGTCGATTTTGACCATGGAGTGGATATTTGAGGTTGTACCAGATGTTCAGCTCCCAAAATTGATTTTTTATGAGTCAAAAACCTGGGATGTCGTCTGAAATCACCATCAATTTGTAGAATAACACTAGGAAAAGTGTCAACACGTGGATCAAGACGATTAAATGCCACTAACAATGATCAATGATAAATTGAAAAAAAAAGCACCATCGAGCGTACCTTAATCAAGTTTTGGGGGCCAAAATTGGTGGAAACCACCAGAAATAGCTATTTCAATTATTTTACATGAAACATACAATAAATGAACAGCCAACATTTCTGTAGGTATGTCCAATACAATAATAAACCCATGTGACAAGGACTTTGCAGCGTTTTTATTCTGTAAATAATATACCTATGTATTCGCTCAGCAAAAAATTTTTATAACACCCCCTCAAAATTTTTTCTTTTCCGTTTCAAGGTGCGTAGATTCCAAAAATGCAATGTCCGTCCGCCGTCCGCCGTACGCCGTCCGCCGTACGCCGTCCGCCGTACGCCGTATCACGTGTACCGGCTCCATTTTCGGTCTAAAAAATTCGATCTTTCGCACACATGCTCCATTTGGGCCCTAGTTGTGTCCCGAAACTTTTCAGCTCGATCGGAATACACCCAGGGGTGTTATGAGTGAAAATGTGTATACAGTACTTTTTGCGTTTTAGCAACATGTTAGTAACATGAGATTTTGAGGTATCTTTTTCCATGTTTTTGAGCCTGGACGGGTCATTGACCTTAGGCTCATAAACCAACATAAGTTTAGATCTTGTATTATGTATATAGACTCTCTAAAAATCATTATATTTGTTGTATAAAGTATTTGCTGGATTTAAAAAAAATTGAATAAAAGAAGACCGAATATGAAGTCGATTATGACCAAAGACGCGGAAATTGAGGTTTTACCAAAGGTTCAGCTCCCAAAATTGTTTTTTTATGAGTCAAAAACCTGGAAAACTGTCTGAAATCACCATCATTGCGTATAATAACACTAAAAAAAGTGTAAACAGGTGAATCAAGACCATTAAATGGCACTACCAATGATCAAAGATGATCTGGAAAAAAAGCGTAACTATTTCATGTTTTGGGGGCCAAAATTGGTGGAAATCATCAGAAATAGCTTTATCAATCATTCCACATGAAAGAAACAATAAATTTAACAGCCCCACAAGAATCTCTAGAACTCCAATAGAATAATAAACCCATGTGACAAGGACTTTGCAGCGTTTTTGAAATCTACGCACCTTGAAACGGAAAAGAAAAAATTTTGAGGGGGTGTTATACAAATTTTTTGCTGAGCGAATACATAGGTGTATTATTCACAGAATATACCGGCTTCATTTTCGGTCTAAAAAAGTCGTTCTTTCGCACACATGCTCCATTTGGGCCCTAGTTGTGTCCCGAAACTTTGCATCCCGATCGGAATATACCCAAGGGTGTTATGAGTGAAAATGTGTATAAAAAAACGCTGCAAAGTCCTTGTCACTTATTATTATCCTTTACATTAATTTATTATTCTCCTGGACATACCTACAGAAATGTTGGCCGTTCATTTATTGTTTCTTTTATGCGTAATAATCGAAATGGCTATTTCTGATGGTTTCCATTAATTCTGGCCCCTACAACACAAATTAGGTACGCCCCTTTTCTTTTTCTTTTTTTAAAATAACTATCTTTGATCATTGGTAGTGCCATTTAATCGTCTTGATCCACGTGTTGACACTTTTTCCAGTGTTATTATACAAACTGATGGTGATTTCAGAGATTTCCCAGGTTTTTCACTCATGATAAATCAATTTTGGGAACTGAACTTTTTGTACCACTCAATTTTCCACTCTTTGGTAAAAATCTACTTCATATTCGGTCTTCTCGTCCCCAAAAACGTGGAAAATGATATCTCAGAAGCTCATGTTACTAACATGTTGCTAAAACGCAAAAAGTACCTATTTTTATACACATTTTCACTCATAACACCCCTGGGTATATTCCGATCGGGCTGAAAAGTTTCGGGACACAACTAGGGCCCAAATGGAGCATGTGTGCGAATGAACGAATTTTTTAGACCTAAAATGAAGCCTGTACACGTGATACGGCGTACGGCGGACGGCGGACGGACATTGCATTTTTGGAATCTGCGCACCTTGAAACGGAAAAGAAAAAAGTTTGAGGGGGTGTTATAAAATTTTTTGCTGAGCGAATACATAGGTGTATTATTCACAGAATAACACACTACTTACTGTGTGGTACTTTTTGTGTTTTAGCAACATATTAGTAACATGAGCTTCTGAGATATTATTTTCCATGTTTTTGGGGACGAGAAGACCGAATATGAAGTCGATTTTGACCAAAGAGTGGAAAATTGAGTTCTACTAAATGCTCAGCTCCCAAAATTGATTTTTTATGAGCGAAAAACCTGGTAGGTAAATCGTCTGAAATCACCATACAATTGTATAATAACGCTGGACAAAGTGTCAATACGTGGATCAAGACAATTAAATGGCACTACCACTGATCGAAGATATTTAAAAAAAGGCGTACCTGATTTGTTTTTTAGAGGCCAAAATAGCTATTTCAATTATTACGCATGAATGAAACCACGAATGAACAGACAAAATTTCTGTACGTATGTCCAGTAGAATAATAAGCCCATGTGACCAGGACTTTGCAGCGTTTTTATGGCTCCGTTTGATAATGGCAAGTTGATTGCTGCGGTCCAGATGAATCCTTCGTTGTGGGATATATCTAGAAGCTACATTTAGTTGCTTTTGAGAATCAACTTCCCTAGGGACTTGGGGAAATAGCCCGACGTCTAGTTCCAAAAGCCGCCACCACGTGGCAGCACCAAAATGAGCTAAATTAATATTCGCTCTCCTTCCGTTAATAATTGAACGAATATAAATTTTACATACAGGTATTTTGGTTTCTTCTGCTTCAATAATTTAACATACATCACACCAATTCGGTAAGTGCGCCATTCTCTTGTTTTTAACCATACATTTCTTAAGAAATATGGCGTGACATGATCAAAAACTGAAAACTCGAAAACGAATCTCCGGCACGCATTCTGTGCAACTTGAATTTTATAGAGCATTTCACTGTAAGCAACGGCACTGAGAGGGAATGGGGCGGCACTACGTGCGCTAACCTGTTACTCCACTCTCGAATAGTATGTGGAATGCAACTCGGGGCAAATAGGTACAAAGACGGTGGCAGGAGCGCTGACTAGCTAGCAGTAGGCAGGTACCTATCCCCAAAGAAAGATAAAATGAGAATACTGATGAGTAACTCGAAGGACCACAGCCCTGATGGCTGAAATTATTGCTGACGGTAGAAATTAATGCACTTACAAGGTAAATGAAAATAGAAGGCATACATATGGTCAAAGGCAAGTATGTATTGGGCAAAAGCTAACAACAAAATAATTAATTCAACAAGGTGCTACCTACCTAACTCTATGGCCATAGAAAAACAATTTAAACGGTGAACCGGTGATGAGCTTCTGTTGTGGCGTCAAACCGAGCTGTCCTTGGGTCCAATTCATGCGTCCAGAATCCCCAGATGTCCAGAGACAAGGCGGAAGGGAATGCCAGCTCCAGGGGGGTATCCAAAATTAGGTATCTCTTGCAGAAAAATCCGCCTGAAGAACGATGAACCCTTCTTCAAAAGATGAAAAGGGCCAGAAGAATTAAATCCTGGTCGACCAAGGCCAAACAGTGGTATCCACAATGAAAAACCGTAAAAAAGCGCGTTAGGTGGTCTCTTGTGGCTTGCAGTATAGCTCGCAGAATAGTAATCAGAGAGAGAAAAATGGGTATATATAACAAAAACTGCCCACTTCAATCTACCTCGAAAAACAACACCAGAAACCGGTAGATGTTCTTCCAGATGGCAGGGGTTGGTATGCGTGTGCGCAAGGTGGCGGAGGTGCAGTTGATTCCCAGTTGTGAGAACACACTGACGAGCCAACCGTGGGATGATGTCATCAATGAAGGAAGCAATGGGTGATGATCAATTTAACAATTTCATAAGATTAAACGGTTATAATAATAATATTAAATATTATTTAAGTGGCATGGTAGATTAAGGGAATTTAATTGCAATAATAATGGAGGAATTAGGCAACATAAATAATACTGTACTATATTAGCATGACATGTAATTTTGGAGAGCGAGTGGCGCCACAAAATTAACAGCTGATTCCCACGTGCTGCCGACGTGAGATCTAGTGAATTTATCAAATCGGTGGTTGGCAATACTCAGGTTATAGTTGATTGATAAATGATAGTGGTGATGAGGGAACAAAACAACAACAGGAGACAATTCGGTGTGTGTGTGCTGGTGAAATTGGTTGCTTGGAGTCGCAAATAAGAGGTAGGCTCTTCATTTCTGTTCAGGCACAATATTCAATTATTGGAAATAGCAAAGATTGAACACGTTTTTTCTTAATACCTAGCGGCATACAATACGCCAGTCTTCTCAGTTGATGTAAACCTTTATAAATTCTGTTACACAACCCGTTACTTGCTCTTTCCATTTTAATTAATTATCTACAATCAGGCCCAGATTTTTAACAGAACTTTCATAAGATTGACTACTACCTTTGGGACGGCATTCATATTGAGCTGGCTGAGGAAACCCTGAGATCCAATAAACAATGCTTTACACTTGGCTTCATTAATGCTCAAGCAGTGGCGCTTACACCAATCAGCTAACCTTCCAAGGTCCTCGTTCATTAAAGAAACACTAGAATGTATCTCAGTTGGGTCTACCTGGACGAATATCTGCAAATCATCAAGCATAAAGCTGATATCTACGATGTTTAAAACATGACGAAATTTTATTTATGTACATAATGAAAATTAAAGCAGATATCACAGACCCTTGAGGAGTGCCCCCAGAAACAGGACAACAAATCAATACCTTCTTTAGTCGCTATTTTTTTCTCCCGCCCGCTAAGTAGTGATTCAAACCCACATATCAAGGCCTCACTAACATTAATTGACCTCAAAATGGACAGTAGAAGGCGATGGTTTAAAGAATCAAATGCACGGATATAGTCAATTAGACATAATATAGTGAGCTTTTTACCATCTATTCCTAAGCGGGTCTCTTCAAGAAATCTAATTAGAGCAGAATCTGTACTGAGGGAACCGAGATGGAACCGAAGTCACCATCTTTTCCATAAGCTGGTTGAATAATCGACAGTCTCCCTGACTAAGCGACAGTCTGCTAGCGGCAGCTATGTTGTAATGTAAATCGGTCATTGGTACTGTTTGATAATGGATTCACAAGAGGACGAATTCAATGAATATTTTGAGATATTCAGTCTCTTTATTTTGGAGAGAACGCGTCGGTACCTTGTTAGGCCTCCGAGCTAGAAAACTGGACGAGATCCGTATCACTGCGTCCCACGTCCGGGCAGAGAATAATAATTCTTTAGATAAGAAAAACCATTTCTAAGCGAAAGAGTTATTGTTCTATCTCTGTAGGGTTCGAGGGTCCTTCTTTACGTTTACTTGTCTCATCTAGAACCAAATGTACTGTACCTCACTTCCTCCTTCCTTCCTCGCACGAGTCAACGGTAGGTAAATTGATCACAAACTCATCATGCTCCAACTACGGGGTGATTTGGAATACACACTTGTTGAGAGATTGCCAATATAGTGAAGAACTCCTAGGAAGTTGAGGAATGATTGTCTACTTGCATATATATATATATATATATATATATATATATATATATATATATAGCCATTTAATCGTCTTGATCCACGTGTTGATACTTTTTCTAGTGAAAAAAAAACACAGGATAAAAATAAAATAGTCTATTTCCACGTACAATAGCAAGAACTGTAGACCGGTTTCGGTTGTTACACCACGGGGAAATAGACTATTTTATTTTTATCCTGTAGTTTTTTGCTATGGATTTCCACTATTCCGCCGCGAGTGATTTAAGCTTTTTCTAGTGCTATTATACAAACTGATGGTGATTTCAGACGATTTCCCAGGTTTTTGAATCATAAAAAATCAATTTTGGGAGCTGAACATTTGGTAGAACCTCAATTTTCCACTCTTTGGTCAAAATCGACATCATATTCGGAGTTCTCGTTCCAAAAACATGGAAAACGATACCTCAAAAGCTCATGTTACTAACATGTTACTAAAACACAAGAAGTACCTATTTTTATACACATTTTCACTCATAATACCCCTGGGTATATTCCGATCGGGCTACAAATGTAGGGACACAACTAGGGCCCAGATGGAGCATGTGTGCGAAAGAACGAATTTTTTAGACAGAAAATGAAGCCGGCACACGTGATACGGCGGACGGCGGACGGACATTGCATTTTTGGAATCTACGCACCTTGAAACGGAAAAGAAAAAATTTTGAGGGGGTGTTATAAAAATGTTTTGCTGAGCAAATACATAGGTGTATTATTCACAGAATAATAAACCAAAACGCAATGTCCGTTCGCCGTATCACGCATAACTACTTCATTTTCGGCAAAAAATTCGGTTTTTTTTCACACAGGCTCCATTTGGGCCCTAGTTGTGCCCCGAATTTTTTCAGCCCGATCGGAATATACCCAGGGGTGTTATGAGTGAAAATGTGTATAAAAACGCTGCAAAGTCCTTGTCACATGGGTTTATTATCTATTGGACATACAGAAATGTTGGCTGTTCATTTATTGTTTCTTTCAGGCGTAATAATCGAAATAGCTATTTCTGATGGTTTCCATTAATTTTGGCCCCTGAAACACAAATTAGGTACGCTTTTTTTTTGAAACTATCTTCGATCATTGGTAGTGCCATTTAATCGTCTTGATCCACGTGTTGTCACTGATGGTGATTTCAGACGATTTCCTAGGTTTTTCACTCATAAAAAACGCTGCAAAGTCCTTGTCACATGGGTTTATTATTCTACTGGACATACCTGCAGAAATGTTGGCTGTTCATTTATTGTTTATTTCAGGTGAAATAATTGAAATAGCTATTTCTGTTGGTTTCCACCATTTTTGGCCTCTAAAACACATATTAGGTACGCTACTTTTTTTTCCAATTTATCTTTGATCATTGGTAGTGCCATAAAATCGTCTTGATCCACGTGTTGATACTACTTACAGTGTTATTATACAAATTGATGGTGATTTCAGACGATTTCCCAGGTTTTTGACTAAAAAAAAATCAATTTTGGGAGCTGAACATTTGGTAGAACCTCGATTTTCCACTCTTTGATCAAAATTGACTTCATATTCGGTCTTCTCGTCCCCAAAAACATAAAACGATACCTCAAAAGCTCATGTTACCAACATGTTACTAAAACACAAAAAGTACCTACCTATTTTTGTGCACATTTTCATTCATAACATACCTGGGTATATTCCGATCGGGCTGAAAAGTTTCGGGACACAACTAGGGCCCAAACGGAGCATGTGTGCGAAAGAACGACTTTTTTAGACCAAAAATGAAGCCGGTACACGTGATCCGGCGGACGGCGTGCGGCGTACGGTGTACGGTGGTCGGCGGACGGACATTGCATTTTTGGAATCTATGCACCTTGAAACGTAAAAGAACAAATTTTGAGAGGGTGTTATAAAATTTTTTTGCTGAGTGATTACATAGGTGTTTTATTCACAGAATAATTAACCAAAAGGATGTAGGTCTTCGCCGTCAAATTATCGACCAATCTCACTGCTCTCATATCAAACTTTGCCAACATCTTTGTGAAGATAATCAAATCGCAACTTGTCAACTACTTGGAAACTAAAAATTTACTATCTCCTGCACAGTACGGTTTTCGACCGAATCCGAGTAGTCAAGACGCTCTTGCTGAAGTAGTTAACAAAATTTCAAATTTACTAAATGATGGGGATAAGGTGCTTAGTGTTTTCATTGATCTAACGAAAGCATTCGACTCCATTGAGACATGCAGGTTGATAAATAAACAAGGATTAGATGGAGTAGCAGTTCAGTGGTTCTCGTCATCTCTCTCCAAAATAAGTCAGTGTGCTGAATTTAATGATGTACGCAGTAATTCCTTGCCTATTAGATTTGGGTACCCCAAGGATCTGTTCTAGGTCCTATACTATTTTTACTGTTCATAAAAATGACCTCTTCAATTTAACAAACATGTGGCAAGTTCGTCGCCTTTGCTGATGGCGTAGCAGTAATACTGACAAATAAATCATGGGAGGACGTCCACAAGGATGGAAGTAAAACTCTTACTCAAATACACCAATGGTTCTGCATTAATAGCCTAACAATGAACATTTCTAAGACCAACTATGTAACTTTCTCCATAACCTCCGCAGGTCAACCTGATTCCACCAATGTAAAAATCGACGAAGCATCATGTTTAAATTATGAAACATGTAATTGTACTAAGCTTGAGCAAGTGGATATCATTGAATATCTAGGACTCCAACTAGACCAGCACCTAAAATGGAGGATGCACATAGAGACCCTAGCAATGATAAATAGGAAATCGTTTTTCTTTTTCTGTATACTACGAAAATGGCTCTTCAAAAGTAACTTAAAGATGGTGTATTACGCATATGTATACAGTATCCTAATCTAATATATAAAATTCTCGTGTCACAGTTTTCGTTGCCATACTCCTCCGAAACGGCTTGACCGATTTTGATGAAATTTTTTGTGCTTATCCGGTATCTATGAGAATCGGCCAACATCTATTTTTCATCCCCCTAAATGGTAGGGGTAGTCCACCCCTAACTTTTTTATTTATTTTTTAGACAAAATTTTTAATTTCTATTTGTTTATGATACAACATACAAAATTTCATACAATCCTCAATTTTCACCCTTCTACGATCAACCCTTATTTTTTAATAGCCATTATAGTAATTTAATCAATTTTCCTCTCCGGTCGAAAACTGATCAATGGTCATTTAATTAGTTAACCCCGCCAGATGTCTACAGGTGTCACTTCTGACCCAGTAAACAGCACGGAGTAGGGATCAATTTTGAGTGTATTTTGCACGATTAGTTAATCAAGTGATTTTATAACCTCAAAAGTACTCAACACGTGACACGAGCTTCCAATAACAACGGAATTTGTGTTGTAAGTATACTTTTTTTTATTTATATCGAAAATGTTGCTGATCTTATAAAAAGGTAATTTTAATTTAATTTTATTAAAAAAAGTAATTGAACAATTAAGATTTTCATAGTTTCCAAAAAATCAATCATTATGAATCTTTATTTTGAAATGTCAATGGAAAAAATCCTGGCCCTAATTATACTTTTAACATTTTTCATCATTAAATAATTTCATTAATTCTATTTATGTATTTTTGGTACAGTGAGCAATGCCAAGAAAACGCAAAGGGGCTGATTTGAGCCGCAGTACAAGTAAAGCTCGAAACTTGCGAAATAGCAGATCCGAAAGAACAGAAGAACAAATCCAGCAACAAAATACTGATGCACGTGTCAGAATGGCGCAATTGCATCAAGAAGAGCCAGAAGATACAAGAGCTGAACGCAATGAAGTCAGAAGATTAGAACAACGACAATCACGCCGTTTCACAGTCAATAGACGAAGAACAAATGACCAACAACGACAACAGGTACATCGAGCATTTATATCTGATTCATTCCTGCGTCTAGCATTCCAGTATGAGCCCGATATTGAATATTATGTTCATTCAAAAGTGGTAATTGGTCCTATGGACAAGGAATGTCCGCATTGTCATGCTCTGAAATTCAAAAATGAGCCAGCTGGGATGTGTTGCGCGTCAGGAAAAGTGCAACTACCTGAAATTGAAACACCACCTGAACCATTGAACGGCTTACTTATCGGCACGGATCCAGATTCTAAAGTGTTCCTGAAGTCAATTCGAAGATTCAATTCATGCTTTCAAATGACATCGTTCGGAGCAACAGAAATAGTTCGAAATACTAATGCAAATGGTCAACAATTCAATTCTACATTCAAAATCAGAGGCCAAGTTTATCATAAAATGGGCTCACTGCTACCAATGCCAAACGAACCACATAAATTCTTACAAATCTACTTTATGGGCGGCGAGGATTCCGGAAGCGCACTTGCCAATCGCGTGAATGCACGTTGTGATTATAATAACCTTGATTCACTTTATGCCAGGCGCATCGTCAGCGAGCTAGATGCTCTTTTGAACGAGCACAACGAGTTGTTGAAAATATTCAAATCACATATGCACCAATTACAAAGCGATAATCACGCTATCGTCATTAATCCTGATAAAACACCAGCTGGAGAGCATATTCGTAGATTCAATGCACCCGTTGTTGATGATGTTGCTGGAATCATGGTTGGCGATTGTACAGCTGCACGAGAAATTGTGATTCGTAGAAGAAATAATAATCTTCAGTTCATTGCTGACACACATCGTTCATATGACGCTCTCCAATATCCGCTAATATTCTGGAAGGGACAAGACGGATATTGCATAAACATAAAACAACGAGATCCCGTATCAGGTACTTCATTGATTATTAATTTGATCATTAATCATTTAACAAAACAATTAAATTATTGAACGTAATAAATTTAAATTAATTTTTATGAACAAATATTACAGGAGCTGAAACAAACAAGAACGTTAGCTCAAAGGATTATTATGCGTACCGATTAATGATTAGACGTGGCCTGGACAACGTCATTTCTACACTAGAAATTACTAGGAAATTATTTATATGGCAAAACAACGTTTGCCGGGTCAGCTAGTATATGGTATAGAATTCTGGGGCGGAGCATATGCCCAAACCTTCCGCTCGCTCAATGTTGTGTGCAACTCCCTCCTTCGGATCATCACTCGGTCGCATTCCCGAACGCGAATCAATGGTCTTTTTAAAAAATTTGATATTCTTCCACCAAGATTGATATTTGTTTATCGCTCCCTGCTTCGTGCACACAAGAGGTGTCTACCCCACCGCATTGTCCTGCGAGTCACCCGAGCAACATGCGAGGATAGCGAAATTCGAGTTCCCCGCCCTACCACTGATTTTTTCACAAGACAATATCCATGGCTGCCTCCCACTATATACGCCTCACTTCCGACTACCTTACAATCAGTTCAGTCGACTAAATCCTTCAAAAAAAGAATAGGCGCATACCTGCTGCAAATGCACAAATCTAACCTGCACACTGACTTCTTGAATAGGTTTGATCTGTAATTGTAACTGTGTTATGTATTTAGGTAATTACTATCTTGGAATATAGATGGCATAGGTGCTACATACCCATACATATATACATTAATTTTTTTTTCACTCAAGTTGAATGTTGTCTGTAAATATATTGTTTCCAGCTAAAAGTACACGCTGAATCCAAACTAATAAGCTAGTTCAGTGACAACCAGCCCCTGGACGGGTCGTCAAGACCTTAGGGGCCCATTCATGAACTCGGTTTTCTCATGTTTCTGTACTTATATTCTTCATTATGTACTAAATATGTTTTTGAATAAAGAATTGAATTGTTCAGAAGCAGATTCGACCAGGATCGGATAACGAGGTGAATCATGAGCATCATCAAGTACCGTCCAGTCATATGGGGAATGGCGAGAGCTGAACCAAATGTGACAGGTATGTTCCCGATCTGTTCGTCCGATTGACTGAACCGGCTCTCCTTCCCGACCATGATGATGAGGCGGATCAAATTCCAGTCATCCAACGCGTCAGTCTGTCCTCTTTTGTTCGTGTTGCCAGCCTCAAAAGCGATGTGATGGACAACGGAGTCTCCCAGGATTTGTGCTGGTGATGACTGTTGTCAATGAGGAACTCCAATCCAATCGGTTGTTGACAGATTTTAATCGTCGTGATTGTAAACTGACCCGATATTCAGAGAAGATTCATTAATAATTAATTCATGCAAGTTAACATGCAAGTTAGTAATTAATTCATGCATGAAATGTTCATTTCTGGGTAGGGTGGGGGGTGGAGGGGCCTCTCTATAAGGAATAATTTATGGTCCCTGATTCATGGTACTCAGTGAAACCTCGGTATACGTCATCCGTATTTGGTTTGAATTATTTTCAATATAGCTGCTGTGTTATTAATTTAAATTCGCATATTAATAACAAAATTCAAAGAAGCTCACTCTAATGACCTTCCCTACCACACAAAACTTCGTTATTCATTTGAACATTAATTCTCTCTACCATTGCATCAGTGTCATGAATGTGTAATCGTCTTCCGACGTGCTCGTAATACTGCTACTGATATTTCCTTGTCTAGTGCCAAAGGTGATTGGTCGGGGCTTGTCATGATCCAACAACCTTCCTGTCGTACTAGTTGGTAACTGATTGGAATATTCGTGGTGTCGTGACCGGGGGTGTTGTGCTCACGACATGGCGGGTGGGTTTGGATGAGGATGGGGGTGTGAGGTTGGATGAAGGCGGATGCGGAAGGATGAGGAAGGACGTGCTCCGTAGGAGTCTTGTGGCTAACGCCCCGCGGTTTTCACCACAGCAGGCGTTAGCTGGAGAGAAGGTTAGTACCCCACAGTTTTCACCACAGCAGGTACTAGATGAGAGGAAGGTGTCCCGCTGTTTTCACCACAGCAGACACTGGGAAGATGGCGGCTAACAGCTCGCTGTTTTCACTACAGCATATTTCAGAGGAGAAGGAGGCACCCAGCGGTTTTCACCATACCAGATAGCAGGAAAGAGGAAGCACACCGCAGTTTTCACCACAGCGAGTGCAAGAGAAGGTAGGAGAGAGAGAGGTCGAGAGAGAGGTCGAGAGAGAGTGTCAAGAGAGAAGTCGTAAGTCGAGGGATGGTGGGTGGACTAAAGAGCTGGGTCAAAAGGTCCGCTTCCACCCGTCCCCCATCCACAATCGGCCGTTATGACCGTTGAGGAGCGATGGCGGTTGGAACCCTTCTCCCTTGGCGCTACCCAGCTCGTTGCTCCCTTCGTTTATTTGGTAAAATCTTTCCATACTACACAGAAGTGGTTAGTGTAGAGATTCGAGGGGAACCACGACACGTGGTATTGGCTGTATAAACGGATTTGGAGGCAACTGAGCAGTGGGCATTCTATGCCTTTTCGTCGTTCACCATATATAAGCTGGTTGGTGCAAACCTCCTATCTTCCTATCTTTCTCTGCTGCTTCTACCGCCAACGGAAATTGCTTTGCATCCCCAATGGAAAAAAGCGGTTTCCGTTTCACTGCAGAAAAGGACAAACTCACCGCAAGAGAAAAAATGAGAGAAAAAAAATAAGCTAATCTCCTCTAACTTAACTTCAAAGAAAAATAGCTTCCTCGCCTCTTCTGTGGACGTCTTTGTATCATAATGAGTATGACTATTTTTATCCGTGGATTTACGGATACCTTTATAATCAATACAATACAGGTCTTGTGGCTTCTGAAAATCTTTTTTCAGGGCTGTTCCCTGAATAACTCGCAGGTTACAGCTCCCTTACGACACTTTTCAGCGTGTTCATACCTTGGACATCAGCGGCTTGGACCACACTGGTGATGGGCGTTGCATAACGGAACCGCTTAGAATAACTGGTTATCGACCAAGAACCGGTTACTGAGATAACCTGTTATGAGGAAACCAGGGTTATTGGAATAACTACTTCGCTTTTCCTGGGCAATGGGCTTGGGCAGTGCTAAAGAGACGGTACCTACCGGCTAGGGCAGTATGATACCTTTTATTTTAAAATAAAAAGGCCGGTAGTCAAAATGCGTACCTACTTGACTTTATGAGTGGGATAAAGAAAAAACAACGGGTGTGGTTGCCTTCACTACCGGATAACTCTGTGTGAATGACCGCACATAGGTAACTGTCTCGCTCTCGCACCCTTTGATGTGGGGATGGTATTGAGTAACCGCCAACCGCCAATAACGCTTTACCCCATAACAGATTACCGACTTCCTGACTGTTATCCATCAGCTTAGGACCGTGTTTGTCTCTCTACCCCGTGGGTGAACAGCGACCACCCGTCAACTGGTAACCGGTTATCGGAACTAGTTACTGACCAATAACTGTTAGCCAATAACGCGTTATTTTCTGCTTTTCAGAAACTTCTTGACGAACGAAATGAGTGAATGCCTGTGGAGTAACAACTGGCTTCCCATATTGAAAGAAACTGAATTGGTACCAAAACCAGTTTCTGAGTTTTTAGCATCTGTTCTCTGGGTATGAACAATAATAAATAATGCAAAAACCGGAAAGCGAAACTCCAACTGAACTGCTACCTGTATTACAAACGAAATCGAGCAAAACTTTGTTGCCTTACAAGCATAATAATAATAATAATAATACTCGTAAAAGGAATAATACGACACGACGTAGCAGTTCTGTAGACGATAAATCAGTCGGGAAGGGTGGTTTCTCCGGGTGAGGGAGGTTTTTGGGAGGATGCGGTGGTGGTCAAGGTACTTCTTAAATCCGCTAGAAGTCGCTCACTGTCCAATTCCGACAGAATTGGAGGCTGGAGATTGTCCAGCCGACGCTCTAAACTTTCTAAAATTTCTACTATTCCCCCGCACGGTCCTTTTATTACTGACTTGCTCTCCTCGTTCGTCAAATTGTATGCACATCTCTAATTATGCTTTACGTTTAATTGCCTTGAGTTTCATAGGTTTTAATGATGAGTTGATTCTAGTAGGTAACTAGTTAGTGGAAACTTCATTTTCGTTACCCAGTTCCACTCTCAGCCTATTCTGGCCTATCCAGATAATGTTGAGTATGTAGTTTTAGATATATCTATGTGTTTATCATGGAGAATTTTCCCGATTGCCATATGATTTAATCTCGATGTACCACCGAGTCACCCGGATAAACTTTAAATAAACTCCTGAAAAGGGCTGGCGTCAGAAGTTTCATGTTTCAGAACATCAGCTTGTGGGGTTCCGTTTGTTTTATCTGCTTGTTTATAAATAAAATAAAAACGTTGTTATTGAAAGGTTGTCTATTCCTACTAATGAACGAAAAATGCACTGATACCGGTTTCGCTGATCAAACCATCGTCAGTAACGAATGTATAACAGTGTACACACAAAAAATGTATAAGAGTAACAAATGTATAACCGGTATAACAGTGTATTAGCGAATTTTCAAAGAAAATGAAGCTATTGCAATGGCTTCGAAATTTAAATAATATAAATTTTTGGAAATTTTCTTCATAGAAATCCGTTTCAGACCATTCTAAAACGATTCCTGAAATTTAACACTTTTTTATATGTATATATATATATATTTATTTATATATGTGTCACTCCAGACGATAACTCTCGATAGAATTGAGATAAACAGCTCAAATTTGCACAAAAAATCTATCTTGGCAATCGAAAGGCTAAGTTCGAAGATGGGCGAAATTGGCCTACTCTAAGGAGGGTTTTGGCGCATTTAAAGTGCGCAAAAATTACCCAAAAATCCCCAAAATGTTATTTTCCAACAAGTGACCCCTCATTTTAAAGGTTTTTGCACGCTGAACACGATGGTGGAATCGGATTTTAGATATCTTGATCCGTTCTCAAATTAGAGCATTTAAAGTGCGCAAAAATTACCTAAAAATCCCCAAAATGTTATTTTCTAACAAGTGACCCCTCATTTTAAAGGTTTTTGCACGCTGAACACGATGGTGGAATCGGATTTTAGATATCTTGATCCGTTCTCAAATTAGAGCATTTAAAGTGCGCAAAAATTACCCAAAAATCCCCAAAATGTTATTTTCCAACAAGTGACCCCTCATTTTAAAGGTTTTTGCACGCTGAACACGATGGTGGAATCGGATTTTAGATATCTTGATCCGTTCTCAAATTAGAGCATTTAAAGTGCGCAAAAATTACCCAAAAATCCCCAAAATGTTATTTTCTAACAAGTGACCCCTCATTTTAAAGGTTTTTGCACGCTGAACACGATAGTGAAATCGGATTTTAGATATCTAAATCCGTTCTTAAATTAGAGCATTTAAAGTGCGCAAAAATTACCCAAAACTAGGATAATCTTTAAACTCTTACCCCCACCCCCTTAGAGTGGTCAGATTGAAAAATGTGAGAAGTATTAATTGAAGACGAGAGTTCGAAGCAAAAAAGGGGGAGGCAAACGATTAGTACAACTCCTTGAATTTACCCACAGCGATCAAATAAATAAGCACTTAGTACAATTACGTAATAAACAAACGGTAGAATCAGGATGGACAAAACGTACAAATTAAAATAAATACGAAGAGAATATACATAGAAAACCAAATTTTAGACCGAAGTTTTCCTTTATTCAAAACCATAGCCATTAATTCGAATATTTCTTTGAAAATTCGCTCATTAAGTCATGCTGCATGTTTTTCTTGTATTAGCAGACACAAACAATCTTTCAATAACTCAGTTTTTATTTTATTTGAATTTTTATTAGCGAATTTTCGAAGAAAAGGAAGCTATTGTTCTCGGTCCAAAATTTTTAAAACTCGAATTTCCGAAAGATTTTTATACCAAAATCCGTTTCAGACCATCCTGAATTCCCTGCCGAAAGACACCAAAAATTATATGTATATACACACACACACACACACACACACACACACACACACACACACACACACACACACACACACACACACACACACACACACACACACACACACACACATATATATATATATATATATATATATATATATATTTATATATTTATATATGTATGTGTCATTCCAGACGATAACTCTCGAAAGAATTGAGATAAAAAGTTCAAATTTGCACGAAAAATCTGTCTTGGCAATCGACAGGCTAAGTTCGAAGATGGGCAGAATCGGGTCACCCTAAGGGGGAGTTTTGGGGAGTTTTAGGGGGGGGGGGGGAATTACCCATAAATTCCCAAAATGAAAAAGTGTGACAAGTGACACCTCATTTTAAAGGGTTTTGTACGCTGAACACGATGGTGAAATCAGAATTGCGATATCTCATTCCATTCTCAAACTGGAGCACTTTGAAGATGAAGGAACGTGGTTATTTCTTGAGATGTTCTTCCTGGTTCGTCTGCTCTAATCTGATAACGGAATGGGATATCGCAATTCTGACTTCACCATCGTGTTCAGCGTTGGAAAATCTACAAACCGAGGTGTTACTCGACAAAAAATGGAACAAAAAATTTGTTACGTACCCAATACCTACTCTTCTGGTATTCAAAACATTTTTGATTTCCCCCTCCCCCTCCTTCCACCCCAAATTTTACTTTGCGTAAAACTACTCCTGTTTTAATTTTGTATGGTATCAAGTTGGGCAAACATTGGCCGAAAATTAATTTTCAGAAAATTTTAGGCGGAGGAGGAAGATGCCGAAAACTTCGAAAATTCGCTCTTATAGCCATGCTGCATGACTGTGGTTTTTTACTTTGAAATGGGTTTTCACGATGTCATCGCGAGTGATTCAGTTGGTACAGTCCACTGAAATATCAGGTGGTCCCTCATCAATTAATTTGTTAATGATATTCCAAGGACATAAATATAGCTAGGATTCAATGAGGTGTTGTTGACCTGGCGAAAGAACGGAAATTTTAGATACAGTGATGACGAATTCGCTCTATATGAAATAGAAAAGGTATTATTAACGATTTTCGACGCCCTGAAAACTCAAATTTTACCCACTTTTGGTTCGTGGGAACTAAGGAAAAAGCCGCGGACGGCGTACGTATTTTTTTATTCGATATTCGTATTCTACGTCCCTTGAAACGTAAACCATCAAATTTTGAGGGGGGAGGGGGGGGATTAAAATTTTTTTTTCATGATCGATTTCAAAGGTTTAGTATTGAAAATAATAAACCAAAAAACCAGTCATGCAGCATGACTTAATGAGCGAATTTTCAAAGAAATATTCGAATTAATGGCTATGGTTTTGAATAAAGGAAAACTTCTTCCTCCTACTGTTAGTACCTAAATTGAATAATTTGAAATAGATTTTTTCTTTCGTCTTCCTTCTAGTAATACGTGGGCCGGTACTTGTCTATCTATGAAGGTATCATAACAATTATATGTCAAATGGGAAATTCAAGGAGTTGTACTAATCGTTTGCCTCCCCCTTTTTTGCTTCGAACTCTCGTCTTCAATTAATACTTCTCACATTTTTCAATCTGACCACTCTAAGGGGGTGGGGGGGGGGGGGGTAAGAGTTTAAAGATTATCCTAGTTTTGGGTAATTTTTGCGCACTTTAAATGCTCTAATTTAAGAACGGATTTAGATATCTAAAATCCGATTTCACCATCGTGTTCAGCGTGCAAAAACCTTTAAAATGAGGGGTCACTTGTTAGAAAATAACATTTTGGGGATTTTTGGGTAATTTTTGCGCACTTTAAATGCTCTAATTTGAGAACGGATCAAGATATCTAAAATCCGATTCCACCATCGTGTTCAGCGTGCAAAAACCTTTAAAATGAGGGGTCACTTGTTGGAAAATAACATTTTGGGGATTTTTGGGTAATTTTTGCGCACTTTAAATGCGCCAAAACCCTCCTTAGAGTAGGTCAATTTCGCCCATCTTCGAACTTAGCCTTTCGATTGCCAAGATAGATTTTTTGTGCAAATTTGAGCTGTTTATCTCAATTCTATCGAGAGTTATCGTCTGGAGTGACACATATATATATATATATATATATACATATAAAAAAGTGTTAAATTTCAGGAATCGTTTTAGAATGGTCTGAAACGGATTTCTATGAAGAAAATTTCCAAAAATTTATATTATTTAAATTTCGAAGCCATTGCAATAGCTTCATTTTCTTTGAAAATTCGCTAAAAGATCTCTGAGTTTTGAATTAGATGGTTTTTTTTCTGTATCGAATCACTACATCACTTTGGTGATTTTCTATTGATTTTTGTGGTTTTTATCCAAGTATTTTTACAGATTTGCAGCAATTTCTTACCCGCAGAAACTAAAATTTGACCCACTTTGGTTACTCCCGATTGCCGTTAAGAACATTTTGGCGAAATTCAGGTTTTTTTCATTTCGTAAACTTACACCCAGGGCCCAGAATAGCTTTTTTTTAAATTTTTTTTAAATTCCGATTTTGCAAAGATTTATTATTAGTTTTCTCCGGTTAACTTTTTGTTAGCTTTCTCCAGTTAACTTTTCTCAAGTCTGATTGTTTGTTTGATATTAGCTTTTACACTCTCTCTCTTTTCCCCCCATTCCCTTATCACCACCCCCCTCCCCCCCACTACATCAAACCTCGAAGCTACCAAGTCATCACTTAGATACAGCCAGAAATGACTTGCTCAGTTACACCGGCAATGCCTGACACCGAGCAAAAATGCAATTTGATAGGAGGATTTTATAATTCGTACATATAATTGGTATTTCTTTGGTATTTTTAATTGATACTTATTTATCGTCTGCTTTGTGACCGCACTTTTATGCGAATAAAATGTCATTCATCGACTTGATCACGAGTACATCCATTACCTAATTTTCAGCCCGTTTGGATCGAACATTCATTGAGGCAGATCCGCACTCTTGGAAACTTGAATTTTAATCGCCACCTTCTTCCCTTTTTTTGACTTTTATTTCAGGTGCAGCGATTCCCACAACGGTAAATTTAACGAACAGGCTTCAAGCTTTGTTTATGGACACATTGCCTGTAAAAATAAATGAGTATAACCCATTGACGTTATGGAAAATTTAGATTAATATAGTTTTGAGCAGAGGTGAAATACAATTTTGATGTCAGTCAGCAACGAAAACAGCAAGGCAACCCACTAATCGGCTCGTTGGGCTTTTAAAAATGTCTGCGACTCAATCTAAAGCCACCTACACAGTACTACTTAATTAGTTTACATGGTGACTACAAATTTAACGTGAAATCCAAGTTTCAATTTAATTCTACTCATTTAGAATATAAAACCAATGGTAGTAGGGTAAAACGCTTAAAAATCCTTGTCACTTGGGTTCATTATTCTATTTGACATACCTACAGAAATGTTGGCTCTCCATTTATCGTTTCTTCAAGTGAGAGAATTGAAATAGTTATTTTTGATAGTTTCCACCAATTTTGGCCCCCAAAACAACGGATTAGGCTCTTTAATTATTTTTTTATTTTTGAGAATTAACGTTGATAGTGCCATTTAACGGAATTGATTCACCTGCTGATACTACTTCTGGTGGTATTATACAAATGTATGGTTATTTCAGACGATTTCCAAGGTTTTTGCCTCATAAAAATGAATTTTGGGAGCCGAACCTTCGTTACAACTTCAATTCTTAACTCTTTGGTGACAGTCGACTTCACATTCGGTCTTCTCGCCCTAAAAATTATGGAAAACGATACCTCAGAGGCTCATGTTCACTAAAACCTCGAAAAACCCCATTTTCACAGCCATTTTTCTCCCATACGTACCATAGACCCATACCGGTCTAAAAAACCTGGGTGCATTTCGATCCGGCTGCCGAGCTTCGGAGCACAACTAGGACCCAAATGTGTTCACTAAAGGGGGCCCAAACTGTGGGCGGAAGAACGACGATTTAAGACCAAATTTTAACGTAAATTTAAGGCTGAAACTTCAATAGAATCTCAATTTTCCACTCATTGGTCAAAATCACTTCATATTCGGTCTTCTCGCCCTAAAAAACATGGGAAACGATACCTCACAAGCTCATGTTCACTAAAACCTCAAGAAAATCTCGAAAACCACTATTTTTAAACCCATTTTTCTCCCATGACACCCCGGGGTGTAAGCAGATCGGGCTTCGGAGCACAACTAGGACCCAAATGTGTTCCCAAATGGGGACCCAAACTGTGTGCGGAAGAAAGACGATTTTAGGCCAAAATGTAACGTAAATTTCGCTAGAACCTCAATTTTCCACTCTTTGGTCAATACCGACCACTAGTTGTGTCCCGAAACTTAGCAGCCCGATCGGAATATACTCAAGAGTTTTATGGGTGAAAAATGGGTATAAAAATAGACAGGTACTTTTTGTGTTTCAGTAACATGAGCTTTTGAGGTATCGTTTTTGATGTTTTTCAGGACGAAAAGACCGAATATGAAGTCTATTTTGACCAAAGAGTGGAAAAATCTACGTTCTAATGAAGTTTAAGCCTTAAATTTACGTTAAATTTTGGTCTAAAATCGTCCTTCTTCCGCACACAGTTTGGGTCCTCATTTGTGAACACATTTGGGTCCTAGTTGTGCTCCGAAGGTCGGCAGCCGATCGGAGTACACCCATGGGTGTTACGGGAGAAAAATGGGTGTAAAAATGGGGGTGTTTCGATTTTTTCTTTTAGGTTTTAGTGAACATGAGCTTGTGATATATCGTTTTCCATGTTTTTTAGAGCGAGAAGACAGAGTATTTGGTTGATTTTGACCAAAGAGCGAAGAACTGAGGTTGTAACGAAGGTTTAGCTCTCAAAATTCATTTGTTATGAGTCAAAAACCTGGGACATTGTCTGAAATCACCATAAATTTGTATAATGCACAGTTTACTGTACAATACACTAGATTAATAGGTATTTACAGGTAGTAGCATGTGAATCATGACAATAAAATGTCACTATCTACGATCAAACATAACTCTTTAAAAAAAGAAAACGAAAATAGGAGATTAATTCGTGTTTTTGGGGGCCAAAATTGGTGGAAACTATCAAAAATATCTATCAATTATTTCACACGAAAGAAACAATAAATAAACAGCCAAAATTTCTTTACGTATGTCTGATAGAATAATAAACCCATGTGACCAGGACTTTGCTGCGTTTTTACCCTACTAATGGCAATAAAATTTGATTCGGGTAGGTTCCGTTATATGCCCCCAATTCTTAAACATTTTTCTATTAACTTTAAACCTTATAAAAATGATGTAGTCGAGTAACTGAACTAACATTCCATCAATCAACAAGGATTTACAGGTATTCCGGTCGGTTGTCAAGCGATCTGGATGCTCGCTAGCGCTCGCATCTCAAACAAGATAAACAATCCCAGAAACTATCCCGTGAATGAGCAGGTTGTTTGGGACTTCTGAATAGATTCGGAATTCCCGAGAAAGATAAGATAACAGCGATAACAATACTGACCGGAATACCTGTAAATCCTTGTTGATTGATGGAATGTTAGTTCAGTTACTCGACTACATCATTTTTATAAGGTTTAAAGTTAATAGAAAAATGTTTAAGAATTGGGGGCATATAACGGAACCTACCCTTTGATTCTTATTCAAGTTCATAAAATATGGAAATTACTGATTAAATAAACACAACTGCAAAGACCTATCGGCTCAATGTTTGAATAGTTGGATGAAATTAGTTATTACAAACAAGGATGGAAACGGCCTGAGCACTTCAATTCAGTGATGTTTCATGAGGGAAAAACATTTTTTTAAACTTGAATTCTCCCCACGCATCATAATATTAGGATCAGTAAGGTCAGACTCTTATTTTAAGGAGTAATTGCATAATATTATATAGTACTAAAGGTGTCCACGATTCATTAGCTACTGAGTGAAATTCCCAAATTTCGGATCCAAGGCTTCTCTGCTACACCTCCCACAAATCCTGGCTCCGGGCTTGAGGCTTTTTGTCTCAACTCAGTTTCAAAAGGGGGGAAGAGACTTTATCATCGCTCTGGTAGAGTCTGAGGACTAATTTCCATACGATGGGCACCAAGTGATTTGGAACAGTTGTTGATCGCAAGGGAAAGTATTAAAGAAATGTGTTGTTATGAAAGCTATCCATCCTTAAGTATTCTGCTCCAATATGAGGAAGGCGTCTGGCGGTTAATGAAACTTCTGCCCCTCATTACACCGGCAACAGCTGCCTCTAATGCTCCCTACCACCATCCACCACCCGCTATATATTATATTTCACGCATTTTTATTTATCGGCTTCAAGATGGAGTACGTGCATTTTCCCTATCCTCGTGTGCGATCGACTTTGGATATTTACCCGCACTAACGATAGTGATATAAAACAATGCGCACGGTCTAAGGCTGTTCGACGGAATGTACAAGGTAATTCGTGTTGTAAATCGGTGCACAAGATTTACCTAATATCCGATCCCGCAAAGGATGTCCCAAGTTGTTAATATTTTAATTAATATCTAAAATATCGCTCTACAACACAGCCTTACATTAGTAGTGGTGGTGCCGGGGTTTGTTTTTGTGAAGGCCGCAAACATTATATCGGTCCTTTCGAAGATGGGATGCCACCTGCCACCTTAGTCTTACAAAAATTCGGGACATATCGCAAGTTATGGCGAGGGGAGAGAGGCGAAATTCAATAAGCCATTATTTATTTAATGAGAATGTTAGTAAATTCCTAGTTTTTATCAGCAAGAACAGTACCAGAAATTGAAAGACCTCAGGAAACGTGAGTACAACAGATATTCTATTGATTTTTACACATCCGTTAGCAAAGCATTTTGGAACCCGTCCAACACGCAGTAAGCAATTTGTCAATTTCGACATTTCACTGCAAATTAGCAAGACTAGAAGGTATGTTTATTAGCGAATTTTCAAAGAAAATGAACCTATTGCAATGGCTTCGAAATTTAAATAATATAAATTTTTGGAAATTTTCTTCATAGAAATCCGTTTCAGACCATTCTAAAACGATTCCTGAAATTTAACACTTTTTAGCGAATTTTCAAAGAAAATGAAGCTATTGCAATGGCTTCGAAATTTAAATAATATAAATTTTTGGAAATTTTCTTCATAGAAATCCGTTTCAGACCATTCTAAAACGATTCCTGAAATTTAACACTTTTTTATATGTATATATATATATATATATATATATATATATATATATATATATATTTATTTATATATGTGTCACTCCAGACGATAACTCTCGATAGAATTGAGATAAACAGCTCAAATTTGCACAAAAAATCTATCTTGGCAATCGAAAGGCTAAGTTCGAAGATGGGCGAAATTGGCCTACTCTAAGGAGGGTTTTGGCGCATTTAAAGTGCGCAAAAATTACCCAAAAATCCCCAAAATGTTATTTTCCAACAAGTGACCCCTCATTTTAAAGGTTTTTGCACGCTGAACACGATGGTGGAATCGGATTTTAGATATCTTGATCCGTTCTCAAATTAGAGCATTTAAAGTGCGCAATAATTACCCAAAAATCCCCAAAATGTTATTTTCTAACAAGTGACCCCTCATTTTAAAGGTTTTTGCACGCTGAACACGATGGTGGAATCGGATTTTAGATATCTTGATCCGTTCTCAAATTAGAGCATTTAAAGTGCGCAAAAATTACCCAAAAATCCCCAAAATGTTATTTTCCAACAAGTGACCCCTCATTTTAAAGGTTTTTGCACGCTGAACACGATGGTGGAATCGGATTTTAGATATCTTGATCCGTTCTCAAATTAGAGCATTTAAAGTGCGCAAAAATTACCCAAAAATCCCCAAAATGTTATTTTCTAACAAGTGACCCCCCATTTTAAAGGTTTTTGCACGCTGAACACGATAGTGAAATCGGATTTTAGATATCTAAATCCGTTCTTAAATTAGAGCATTTAAAGTGCGCAAAAATTACCCAAAACTAGGATAATCTTTAAACTCTTACCCCCCCCCCCCCCCCCCCACCCCCTTAGAGTGGTCAGATTGAAATATGTGAGAAGTATTAATTGAAGACGAGAGTTCGAAGCAAAAAAGGGGGAGGCAAACGATTAGTACAACTCCTTGAATTTACCCACAGCGATCAAATAAATAAGCACTTAGTACAATTACGTAATAAACAAACGGTAGAATCAGGATGGACAAAACGTACAAATTAAAATAAATACGAAGAGAATATACATAGAAAACCAAATTTTAGACCGAAGTTTTCCTTTATTCAAAACCATAGCCATTAATTCGGATATTTCTTTGAAAATTCGCTCATTAAGTCATGCTGCATGACTGGTTTTTTTTATATGTATATATATATATATATATTTATTTATATATGTGTCACTCCAGACGATAACTCTCGATAGAATTGAGATAAACAGCTCAAATTTGCACAAAAAATCTATCTTGGCAATCGAAAGGCTAAGTTCGAAGATGGGCGAAATTGGCCTACTCTAAGGAGGGTTTTGGCGCATTTAAAGTGCGCAAAAATTACCCAAAAATCCCCAAAATGTTATTTTCCAACAAGTGACCCCTCATTTTAAAGGTTTTTGCACGCTGAACACGACGGTGGAATCGGATTTTAGATATCTTGATCCGTTCTCAAATTAGAGCATTTAAAGTGCGCAAAAATTACCTAAAAATCCCCAAAATGTTATTTTCTAACAAGTGACCCCTCATTTTAAAGGTTTTTGCACGCTGAACACGATGGTGGAATCGGATTTTAGATATCTTGATCCGTTCTCAAATTAGAGCATTTAAAGTGCGCAAAAATTACCCAAAAATCCCCAAAATGTTATTTTCCAACAAGTGACCCCTCATTTTAAAGGTTTTTGCACGCTGAACACGATGGTGGAATCGGATTTTAGATATCTTGATCCGTTCTCAAATTAGAGCATTTAAAGTGCGCAAAAATTACCCAAAAATCCCCAAAATGTTATTTTCTAACAAGTGACCCCTCATTTTAAAGGTTTTTGCACGCTGAACACGATAGTGAAATCGGATTTTAGATATCTAAATCCGTTCTTAAATTAGAGCATTTAAAGTGCGCAAAAATTACCCAAAACTAGGATAATCTTTAAACTCTTACCCCCACCCCCTTAGAGTGGTCAGATTGAAAAATGTGAGAAGTATTAATTGAAGACGAGAGTTCGAAGCAAAAAAGGGGGAGGCAAACGATTAGTACAACTCCTTGAATTTACCCACAGCGATCAAATAAATAAGCACTTAGTACAATTACGTAATAAACAAACGGTAGAATCAGGATGGACAAAACGTACAAATTAAAATAAATACGAAGAGAATATACATAGAAAACCAAATTTTAGACCGAAGTTTTCCTTTATTCAAAACCATAGCCATTAATTCGAATATTTCTTTGAAAATTCGCTCATTAAGTCATGCTGCATGACTGATTTTTTTTTTCTTGGAGTGACGGAAATACGAAATAATAATAAAGGAAGTATCTACACTCTATTATTCTCAACAATAATTTTTAGCCTTCTTGAATGTAACAAAAACAATAAATTTTAAGTAGGTAGGTACTTACTAGGATTGTAACATTCATCTCTGGAGGTTCTTGAAATTAACTAGGCACTTGAAAAGATCTTTGCAGCCCTACCTACCTTACAAAGAAGTTACCGAAGTACTCTAGACACGTTATTTTTGCTTCCTCGCTACCTTGGTAGGGAAGACTTGGATTTTTGATTGAGTAAAAAAAAAAAAATTATGTCCTCCAAAATGAAAATTTCCACTACCTACCATTTTGCGTTTCAGACATCGAGGAACATTTTTGGTTCCGTGTCTGTCTGTCTGTGGTAATTTTTGTAGCGCCCATAACTGCCTGAAATAATGGTCGAAATGGGCTGCAATTTGAAGGGTAGGTGCGGGTTGGGTCCCATACAATAATCATTCAAAAATAATTACTGTAAATTTCGTCTGCGCATGCGCAAACGTGAAATACTTGAAACGCCCATAACTACGAGTACTACCTTAAATATCGTTGAACGTGGAGGGTCGATCAGGAATATTAATACTTTGATATTTCAGTACAAATTTCATGGGAATTGTACTGTAACTTTCGTCTGCGCAAGCACGAACACGTAATTTTGACCATTTCCTTGTAAAGCTGTTAACTACATGGAAAGTAGTCGTATAGACTGAAATTTTGAGGGTATACGTGGGTTGAATCGCAGATAGTCCCTTATCAAAATCATTGAAATCATACTAACTTTCGTCTGTGCATGAGCAAACGTGGAATACTTGAATCGTCCATCACTACCTTAAATATCGTTGAAATGAGTTCAAAATTGGAGATTAGACCAGGAATAATACTTCGATAGTTCCGTATGAATTTCATTGGAATCGTACTGTAACTTTCATCTGCGCATGCGCGAACATGAAATGTTGAAATTTTTGACCCTTGTCAGGTCAACGGCATCAACCAAACGTCCGTTGAACTTGCCATGGAACCAGGAAAACCTGCGGGAAAATGAACAATCGGACGTTTCCACAGGATCTACCACCAAATTAAAAGTGTTAATTCAGAAGTGCTGACACCCAATTTCGCAAGACCTCGCGGCCACAGTCAACGACCGTGCTTTGGCCATTGCAATCGTGACGTAGCGGCGGTAGGTGGAACCTTAGCCCTTCCCGCATGTACCAAAATTGGTTCAAGATGCTGTCGTCACGGCTACACCCAATGAGCCGAAATAATCATCCCTCTCCTTCAGAGTCCAAAATTTCGATTGGGCTTCCGAAACAGAACGCCCTATCAGGCCTCCGACCCAAGCTGACAACTGATCAAGAACACAGAATCAAAAATCTCTCTCCTTAGATGTTGTAGAAGCAACAACTCGATAGGTTTTAATCGTGCCCAACACTTCTCACTCTTTGGACTGGTCGTTTGGAGGAAACCTGACTGATTCCCTCCATCCTAGCCCCAGAAGCCTGCTCCCGCCAATCAGGCAATCATCGAAAGCTGATACCACCAAACAAAGTCAGAGTCATTCGACTACCGTTATCCGTCCCCTCCGGCGTGCGATTCGCGAAAGCCGCAAACTTATCGCGGAGTGCGTTCATAACATTCATAATTCCGAGGGCTGAGGTAGGACTTGTATTTGATAACTCTATTCGATCACTAACTTTTGTCCTACATATTTCATTAAACAGCACTTCTGTTTTAGAAGGATTCAAGTTACTACCTACTCAAGCTCAACTTCATTTACAACCCTCGGATTCCAGGTGGATATCACACGGGGTTATTCCTTGACTCTCTAAGGAAGTAATCCCTAGAGAGTAAGATCTTCCTGCCAAAGGGTAAACGGGACAGCCTTGGGTAGATCTTACATCTCGGGGCTGTGGTAAATATCCCTCTAGTAGGGGATTAGTGAAAACCCAGAACCAAAAACTTAACAAATGGTGGAGGCGCCGAACGAACCCCCGCACACACAAAATATTACCCCATAATAAACCTATAAAACGACCGTCGGAAAGCCGTCGGCACAAAAACAGGTATTTATCGGCTAACTTTCATTAAATAGCAACAAATCACATTTCATTGTGTCATATATTTCATTCTGTACATGTTAAACATAAGATTGTGCATGTTTATCCCATCTATTACTATTTCATACTATGTCCACACGTAACTACAAAACATGACTCACACACACTAAACAACATCATTTCAATACTGCGCTGCTCTGTTGAACTATTTTGTTTTGTACTAAAAGAAAGGATAGGAACTTACTGCCCATAGCGTGTAGGAACTTACCTGAATAGAAAAAAGGAAAATAAACGTAGCTTATAAACAAAATAGGAAGTATACATATAAACAAAAATTTCTACACCAAAGATCAAATCCATCTAAAATCATAAGCATGGGATATGAACACTAACAATCCAAAACCAAATAAGAGACACCTAAAAACGTATTCAACGAACAATCCATTCTCCTACAATTAATTGAGAAACTCACCAAACGTTACCATAACCCTGACCAGAATCAGAAACAGAACCAGAAGAAGAAGGAGACATTACCTAAATAATGGCACTAGAAATTATACCAAAGCAGACCCCCGCTATTACAACGGAGAGGGAGAGCCAGTGACTGACTTCTTCAACCGCTAAGAAAGGGTAGCGATGAATTTACAATGGTCGGAGAAAACAAAGACGACTATGCTCCCAATATACTTACTGGGCGAAGCTCAAAAATATTACGCAATGATAAGCGCCACTTTGACACGCACAACAACATACAACGACATCAAGGCAGGATTCATAGACTTACTTCAGAGATCCAATGCTGACTGAAAAACTGAGGTCACAACTGTACACCAAAGTACAGGGAAAGGACGAAAGTGCACGAAAGTTCCTAAATGATGTCATAATGTTGGTCGACATGAAGTCGAACCAACAAAGTCACAAGCCGAAATTATCCGGATCGCACAATTGGGGCGTCTACCAACATCTAATCGAACTCTTATCGCCGCCGTCCCAAAATCGACCCTACAGGAACTACGAGTGGAAATTGGACGAGCGGAAATGTCCATGGAATATGTAGAAATACGTAATACCCAACTAAACCAAGGAAGAGCTGATGATAAAATAAAAGAATTACAAACTAAAATCAATCAGTTAACACTAGAAGCCAAAATCCAACAAAGGGGTAGACCACAAAGAGGAGGGACAGGTTCACGCCCATACCACAGAGCAATGGGACCAGTCAGACCTAAAACACCCAGAAGGGTAGCTACAACACCCAATATTACAACAACCCGAATTATAGAGGACAGAATAATAGAGGAATCTACAGAGGCCGCGGTCGAGGGAACTACAACATGTAAAATAGAGGATCTTACCAAACTTCAAATTGGGGAAACCCATACCGAGGAAACAGCTACGGCAACAGAGGCCGAGCGAATTACCAAAATTTCCAATTACCTAACTACTATACAGAACAAAATAAAAGCCATGGAAATCAAAATAATAACGACCTCAACCAAAAAAACTTGAATTAGGGGACCCAGTCCAGCTAATCAGTGTCCCCAGGTCAAATTATGCACCGAAAACTACACAATTTTAACCAGTGAACAGCAAAATGCAAACCACCCCACGATCAGGATAATTCTCCAAAACCAATTCCACAACGCATTAATAGATCCTGGTACAGCTGTAAGAATTATTAAGCATATGAGAATAGCGAAAAATACCGAAAAATCAAACGAAAAACTCTAATAAACTCGAACTATGGTCAGCAAGAAACGAAAAATTACAGATACAGGGATTAATGAAGCTATCATTCACCGTAACAGAAAATAACCTTCGATTAGAACATACTTTCCATATCTTGGAGACGAGACACAACTCGACCAACAAATAATACTAGGATCCGATTTTCTACAGAAACACAATGCTATAATTAATAACAGTGTATTTTTCGCGTTTTTTCGTGTATTAGTGGAAATTGACTATTTTTCAATAACTCCGTTTTTCCTTAGCCCAAGTGCTCGATCAAATGCCAAATCGACATCGACCTAGGTCATCTAATATCCACGAATCGAATGACCACAGATAACCAACAAATAAACATACCGAAATATGACAACAAGCTTTTAGAAAGGAAGGGAATGAGCGGTATCGCAGCTGTCAGAAAAGCTCTAAAAATGTACGACACAAAAATCGACACTCCAAAAATCTTAGCAGGAACAGGAGTGAACCCATCGAATCAGACCTCAATATATTTCAAGACGAACAGGCCAACTAGGAAAATACTATAATTTGTCTGTGATCAACAGAAAGAAAAAAATAACTACTGGATAATGAAAAACGCTGCAAATCGCTGCACAACGGTTTATTATTTTGTACAGAATACCCTTCTGTTACAGATTACAGCTCTCTGTATAAAACACCCTTTATATAATACATTACGTACTATTCTATACATGTTATGTAGATCGCAGACCCTCCGTAGGTTAGTACCTAACACGAACTAAATCACTCGCGAAGAAATCGCTTTGAAATCCGTTTCAAAGGCAAACGGAGTTATTTAAAAATAGTCTATTTCCACTAATACATGAAGAAACGCAAAAAAACACTGTTAAACCGGTTTACAGTGTTTTTTTGCGTTTTTTCGTGTATTAGTGGAAATAGACTATTTTTAAATAACTCCGTTTGTCTTTTTAGTACCTAACCCCGTACTCCTTACTAGGTACCCACCTAAATCATGAGTTAAATGTTGCTAAAATAATTCTGTCGATTACAAACAGTAACTAAAACGGCAAAAAGAAACGCAAATAATGAAGTTCTGAAGGGAAATTGTTGATGTGGAGTGTAAAAAGTTGCAAACGTACCTAGCAACAAACTCCAGCCCCTTCTGCGTAGATGGTATAATGAACCGTAGTGTAATAATTTACCCATCAATAATACTTCAACGTTTGTTCAAGTCTCACTACCTATCAGCAAACTCCAAAAGAGCCATCATTTTGTTTACTATTTTCAATAATGAACCGCAAAGAAACGAGTATGAAAAAAAAATTTCTACCCCCCCCCCCCCCCCTCAAAATTTGATGGCTTACGTTTCAAGGTATGTGTTCAAGGTGTGTGTGTTGCAAAACTGCAATGAAAAAATTTCTGACTGTCCGCCGTACGCCGTACTGACCACTTTTCTTAGTTACCATGAAACAAAATTGATGAAATTCGGGTTATAGGCTCCGTTCGGGGTCTAGTTGGTCCTCGAAGCTCGGCGTTACTGTCAGTCATCTCTAAGGGGTTCAAAATAGGGGTTGCAATTTTAAGAACGCCTTAGCTCGAAAACTTTCGATAGAAGGGTATGGTTTTTTTTACGTTATCAAATTTGTCTTGAGCTAAACAACTTTTTGAGACCACCCTGAGCATTGTACGCCCAGCCGCGTGTGCACCAAAAAGCTTCGTCAACACGATCGTGAATCAAACGGTATAAATCCGGCCCGGATATCATCACTAGGGAGCACCTGATTATAATCAAGGATGGCTGTATGAAGTCGAGTTGGTTGTTCTGTGCTATTATATCATTTGATAAGTGATGGACTATTGGATTTTGTAGGTAGGTAACTTGAACAAACGTTGAAGTATTATTGATGGGTAAATTATTACACAATGGCAAATTATTACACAACGGCAAATTATTACACAACGGTAAAATATTACATAACGGTTCATCAACCAAGAAGGGGCTGGATTTTGTTGATCGGTACTTTTGCAACTTGAACAACCGTTGAAGTATTATTGATTGGCAAGTTATTACACAACGGTTCATTAAACTTGACCACGAGGGTAGGTCCTGACCACAGAAAACAGTGATCTACGCCGAAGGGGCATTTAATCCACTCCACATCAACAATTTTCCTTCAGAACTTCATTATTTGCGTTTATTTTTGCCGTTTTAGTTACTGCTTGTCATCGACAGAATTATTTTAGCAACATTTAACTCGTGATTTAAGTAGGTACCTAGTAACGAGTACGGGGTTATGTACTAACCTACGAAGGGCCTGCGATCTTCATGATATGTATAGAATAGTACATATTATATTATATAGACGGTTCATCTATACAGAGAGCTGTGATCTGTAACAGAAGAGTATTCTGTACAAAATAATAAACCGTTGTGCAGGGATTTGCAGCGTTTTTCAAATGAAAGAATATTACAGAACAACCAACTCGACTTCATAATCCGTGAATATAATCAGGTGATCCCTAGCAATGATGATCTCCGGCCGATTCCCGATTGTTATCGCGTCTCTAATGATGATATTTGGACTAAATGTATACAATTTCATTCACCCTGCTGTTGAAAATGCCTGTCGGTGCAAACTTGGGGGCCTTACTGTGAACGAACGGCTGGGCGTACAATGCTCCGGGTGGTCTTAAAAAACTCCCAAGTTCGAGAACTATTTAAACACGTAAAAAAATTCGAGATAACGGCGTCCTGGAGATTTCAACCCCTATTCTTCACCCCTTTGGGGTGACTGACAGTGACGCCGAGCTTCGAGGACCAACTAGACCCCAAATTGGACTTATAAACCGAATTTCGTCAATTTTGGCTTATGGTAACTAAGAAAAGTGGTCATTACGGCGGACGGACGGAAATTTTTTTTATTGCATTTTCGGAATCTACACACCTTCAAACGGAAACCATCAAATTTTGAGGGGGGGGGGGGTTACTTTTTTTTTTTTTTTCATGCTCGATTCCAAAGGTTCATTAGGTATTGAAAATAATAAACCAAAAACTCTGACACTCTTACTACTATTCCAACTGCCATACAGAAACCCAAAATCAAGGCCCCACTGAGGAAATCCGATAAACACGGAGACGGGTCGAAAACAAAAGAGAAAGTGCACAGGAAGGCGGAAAAACCAAGCTCAACTTCCACGAAACCGTCTCCGCCAACCACTCAAACACCCGTACGAATACTCAGTATCAGCAACGACACCGGAGAAGAACTACACTATGAACTAGCAAAGGGTCAAGCTCCCGACATTAATCCGGAACTAACGGTGAAACAACACAATGATATTGTCCAACTGATACAAAGGCACTGGGACGTGTTTTTAACACGCCCCGTGGACTTTACAGTTTACGAAATACCGCCAGTCTCCATAAAACTGAAAGATAACACGCCGGCAAACTCAAAACCATTCAGAAGATCACCGGAAGAGCAAAAAATACTGAATCACGCATCATACGCGAATGTAATTCGGAGTGGAGCACACCGATTTTTCTCACCAAAAAACCAAAACATACTCAAACAAACCCATCTTATCTCGTGTTTCCAGACTTTCGGAAACAATAGTCTGATTTTCCGGCCAGCAATTATAATGTCCAATGCCGATGAAATCCAGGCGACATTGAACGGAAAAAGCTACATCACTAAAAAAGATATTATTGACGCATATTTTACTGCACCCCTAGAAAAGAGTAGCCAAGAATTTACTGCATTCCACGGAGACACGGGGAATAAATATTGCTTCAACGTACTACCACAAGGATTAAGCAAAAGTAGCTACCATTACTTCAAATCAACTGAAATAATCTTCAAAGAAGAAATACAAAACAAGAAATTACTTATTTATGCAGATGATGTCTTACTACCAGCAGACAACTTCCAGCAAGTTATCAATGGACTGGAAATCATATTTTTAAAAAAAATCAGTCATGCAGCATGACTTAATGAGGGAATTTTCAAAGAAATATTCGAATTAATGGCTATGGCTTTGAATAAAGGAAAACTTCGGTCTAAAATTTGGTTTTCTATGTATATTCTCTTCGTATTTATTTTAATTTGTACGTTTTGTCCATCCTGATTCTACCGTTTGTTTATTACGTAATTGTACTAAGTGCTTATTTATTTGATCGCTGTGGGTAAATTCAAGGAGTTGTACTAATCGTTTGCCTCCCCCTTTTTTGCTTCGAACTCTCGTCTTCAATTAATACTTCTCACATTTTTCAATCTGACCACTCTAAGGGGGTGGGGGTAAGAGTTTAAAGATTATCCTAGTTTTGGGTAATTTTTGCGCACTTTAAATGCTCTAATTTAAGAACGGATTTAGATATCTAAAATCCGATTTCACTATCGTGTTCAGCGTGCAAAAACCTTTAAAATGAGGGGTCACTTGTTAGAAAATAACATTTTGGGGATTTTTGGGTAATTTTTGCGCACTTTAAATGCTCTAATTTGAGAACGGATCAAGATATCTAAAATCCGATTCCACCATCGTGTTCAGCGTGCAAAAACCTTTAAAATGAGGGGTCAATTGTTGGAAAATAACATTTTGGGGATTTTTGGGTAATTTTTGCGCACTTTAAATGCTCTAATTTGAGAACGGATCAAGATATCTAAAATCCGATTCCACCATCGTGTTCAGCGTGCAAAAACCTTTAAAATGAGGGGTCACTTGTTAGAAAATAACATTTTGGGGATTTTTAGGTAATTTTTGCGCACTTTAAATGCTCTAATTTGAGAACGGATCAAGATATCTAAAATCCGATTCCACCATCGTGTTCAGCGTGCAAAAACCTTTAAAATGAGGGGTCACTTGTTGGAAAATAACATTTTGGGGATTTTTGGGTAATTTTTGCGCACTTTAAATGCGCCAAAACCCTCCTTAGAGTAGGCCAATTTCGCCCATCTTCGAACTTAGCCTTTCGATTGCCAAGATAGATTTTTTGTGCAAATTTGAGCTGTTTATCTCAATTCTATCGAGAGTTATCGTCTGGAGTGACACATATATAAATAAATATATATATATATACATATAAAAAAGTGTTAAATTTCAGGAATCGTTTTAGAATGGTCTGAAACGGATTTCTATGAAGAAAATTTCCAAAAATTTATATTATTTAAATTTCGAAGCCATTGCAATAGCTTCATTTTCTTTGAAAATTCGCTAAAAGCAAGAAAATATAGATTCAAACTGAAAATTACAAAATGCCAAATTAATATATTGACACAGTTTTACTAGGGAAACCCAACCGTGAGGCGAAACAGACAATCAGAGCTATTCCGAGACCCAAAACCCTAAACCAGTCTGAGAAGCTTTCTAGGCACCATCAGTTTCTATAGAAATCACGTTCACGACTTCGCAAGAATAATTAAACCATTAAATGATGCCACGAAAGGCCTGAAAGAGAGACAATACAAAATTCCTTGGAACACCGAACAACAGTTTTGAGGAAATCAAAATGCTATTTCACATGCGCCAGCCCTAATGCTATGAGACCAAAACCGACATTGCTTGATAGTTGACGCATCAAAAAAGGAAATTGCGGAATATCAACTCAAAAAAAAAAAAAAAAAAACGCTGCTAAGTCCTTCTCACATGGGTTTATTATTCTACCGGACATACCTACAGCTAAATGTTGGCTGTTCACTTATTGTTTCTTTCGTGTGAAATAATCGAAATAGCAATTTCTGATGGTATCCACCAATTTTGGCCCCCACAACACGAATTAGGTACGCTCCTTTTTTTTTCTCAAATTATCTTTGATCAGTGGTAGTGCCATTTAATCGTCTTGATCCACTAGTTGATACTTTTTCTAGTGTTATTATACAAACTGATAGTGATTTCAAACGATTTCCCAGGTTTCTGACTCACAAAAAAATCAATTTTGGGAGCTGAAAATTTGGTAGAACCTCAATTTTCCACTCTCTGGTCAAAATCAACTTCATATTCGGTCTTCTCGTCCCTAAAAACGACCTCGGCTTCCTTGTTTTTTTTTTTCATTTTTTTTTTCAATTTTTTGTTAATTTTTTTTTACAGACTATCTTTGAACACTGATAGTGCTATTTAATTTTCTTGATTCACCTGTTGGTACTGATTCAAGTGTTACTATACAAATCTATGGTGATTTCAGACAATTTCCCATGTTTTTGACTGATAGAAAAATGAATTTCGGGAGCTTAACCTTAGTTAAAACCTCAATTCATCACTCTTCGGTCAAAATCAACCTAATATTCGATCTTCTCGCCCTAAAAACATGAAAAATTATACATCACAAGCTCATGTTCACTAAAAACTCAAGAATCCCTCGAAAACCCCTATTTCTACACCCATTTTTCTCCCATAACACCCCTGGGTGTATGCCGATCGGACTGCCGTGTTACGAGCAAAACTAGGACCCAAATGGGGAACCCGAACTGTGTGCGGAAGAGCGACGATTTTAGACCAAAATTTAACATAAATTTAAGGCTGAAGCTGCGTCAGAACCTACATTTCCACTTTTTGATCAAAATTAACTTCATATTCGGTCTTCTCGTCCCCAAAAACATGGAAAACGATACCTCAAAAGGTCATGTTACTAAAACACAAATATCGGACACACCTACAGAAATGTTGGCTGTTCATTTATTGTTTCTTTCATGTGAAATAATTGAAATAGCTATTTCTGATGGTTTCCACCAATTTTGGCCCCCAAGACACGAATTAGGTACGCTCCTTTTTTTCCCCAAATTATCTTTGATCAGTGGTAGTGCTATTTAATCGTCTTGATCCACGTGTTGAAACTTTTTCTAGTGTTATTATACAAATTGATGGTGATTTCAGACGATTTCCCAGGTTTTTGACTCATAAAAAATCAATTTTGGGAGCAGAACATTTGATAGAACCTCAATTTTCCACTCCTTGGTCAAAATCGACTTCATATTTGGTCTTGTCGTCCCCAAAAACATGGAAACGGTTCCTCAAAAGCTGATGTTGCTAACATGTTACTAAAACACAGAAAGTACCTATTTTTATACACATTTTACTCATAACACCCCTGGGTATATTAAGACCGGGATGCAAAGTTTCGGGACACAACTAGGGCCCAAATAGAGCATGTGTGCAAAAGAACCAATTTCTTTAGACCGAAAATGAAGCCGGTATGCGTGGTACGGCGGACGGATATTGCATTTTTGGAATCTACGCACCTTGGAACAGAAAAGAAAAAATTTTGAGCGGGTGTTATAAAAAATTTTTGCTGACCGAATATATAGGTGTATTATTCACAGAATAATAAACCAAAAAAGACTAGCATACTCCATTTAATTCAATATATCTCAAGGGAACTAGATGGAACAAAAGTCTTACCACCGTCAGAGTTACTAGAACTAGAAGCGGTAGTATATTGCATAGAAAAACTACGACATTATATTTTTGAACTTAAATTAATCATATACACTGACCATCTGTCATTAACATACATAAGGAAATTCAATCAGCGAAATATGGGTCTTATATGAGACTAATCTTAACAATACGAGACTATGAAAAATTTGAAATACGACAACTATCAGGATCAAAACATCGTCCAGCTGATCACCTATCAAGACTGATAGGGCTGATTTCCGACATCATAAGAGTCACTGCGACATCCATATCTATACCCTGAAGTGGAGGAGATAAAACAAAATTTCGGAGAAACTCCAGTGAATGCGGTTAGAACGAGAGCTCAAATCCAACAAGAACAAAATTCGTCAAAGTTAGAAGCCCACTCCCCAAACCAATGGGAGCCCACATATATCCAGACCTTCAAACCGAGCCAATCTACATGGAAATGTACAAAATCCTAACTAACAGGAAAAGATCCAACAAACGCCTAAGAAATTTAGCAAAAAAATACTCAATCGACGAAAATAAATGTCTACTATATCAACCAGCGAGAAAATCAAGCACGAAAATACTCTACGCCCCATACGACCTGAGAAAAGAAGTAATCCACAACAACCATGATAAAGCCGGACATTCATCAAGAAAATATGTAACAACACGAATTATGCAAAATTATTTCTGGCCACAATCAACAAAAGATGTCAATCATTTCGTAAATTCATGCCAAAATTTCTTGACGAATGAACAACGTCCAGGAAAACCACAGGCGCACTACAATAGATAAAACCCGAAAAGTAATAATTTAGGATACAGATAGACCATTTCGGACCACCTGCAAAGCCACATTCAGGATCCAAGTACTGGGTGCTAACCATAGTATGCTACCACAAAATGTATAAGCTTTTACTATCAAAAGAGTACTGAAACAAAAGAGGTAATACAAGAGCTAGACAAATTTATAACAACCTGTGACTGCCCGGAAATAATACAATCCGGCAACGCCACTAATTTCACTAGCACGGTAATGGAAGAATTTAAGAATGAACACAAAATAAAACATTTTCAGTCGAATCCTAGAAAACCGAGTAGGTACTAATGGCCTTGTAGAAAGGAATAATGCAAAACTAGCAGCATATATCTGTCAAAACATATCAAATGAAACCAGATCAGATAAGGACATAAAAATCCTCCTCATGAAAGCTCAAAAATTGCTCAGTTCTACGCCAACCAAATCATTAGACTACAAAACACCATACTATTGTGTTTTTGGGAAAAATACAAATCAACAGGATGGATTATTGAATCGAGAAAATGACAGTAATGAAGAACGGATACAAAATCTTCAAAACACATGGCCTGAACTACATAAAATACAGGACCAAGTATTTCAGGACAATAAAAAATCTCATGACAAAAATCGACCAGACGTTCGATGTAAAACTGTTGATTTTGTCCTGATAAGAAGCTCACTATTAAATCCTCAAAGAACAAGCAAACTGGACCCAAAGTATGAAGGCCCATACGAAATTCTAAGGCTAACGGCGCCATATAATTATGATTTCAGTACCATATAAGGGGAAAACTAAAATAAAAAATGTTCACACCTCCCAATTATGAACTTATTACGTTAGAGACAAAATTCTCGCAGACAAATTGTAAACCGAATATGTGTGTATGAAACGATGAATTTAAATAGCTTTCCCTTGCTGGTCAAGGGCAAACAGAACGAATCTTAATGTTGAACGAGTGTATAAGTTGTATGTATGAAAAACTAGCAAAGTATGAATGGGAATGAAAGAGAAGCATGTTTCGGAAAAACCATTATCAAGAGACCCACTTAAACATCTGCTCAGACAACGCTATCACCGGAAAACAGGAAATTGTAAAGGTATGCGCAAATTACGTTACAAACAAAAATATAGAAACTTAACATATGCTATGTCAAACCAACGAAATTCATAGCAATATGTATGAAAAATAACGAAATAATAGACAAATAGTAAAAACAATGGTAAAAATAATAAATACATAAAATAAAACTAAAAGAGAAGAATAATATACTCGCCCAGTAAAATGAGAAAAGGAATAAGCTTCCTACTAATTTCAATAGAGGGAAATGGAATAAAATATGTTGCTTCCTACTAATTCCAATAGAGGAAAATAAAATAAAATATATTGCCGGCAAGTGGCCAAAAGAAAATATAAAATAAATGGAAATTAAAAAAAAATTTTTTTTGAGGAAAAAAGGAAAAATGAAAAATTCAAAAATTTCCAAATCTGCAAAACAAAATCTGCACCGTACCAAAATAAAAAAATACGGGCAGATTAAATGCATCTATATTATCGCCTAACTGATATCAATGAAAACGGGCATCTACATTCAAAAGTTAAGTTGTTATCCAATACTGTTACCTTATACTGTTATGATAAATCCTGAAAACGGACAGATAACCAAATACCGGTATAACAAAAACTGTCGTTTCAACGAAACACAGCAGGGGCAGAGCAGTCAAAGCTAATAAAATGGGGAAGCTATATAAATGATCCCTAGATATAGTATGAACGCAATTACAAATAAACATAAAACTAATTTCATCATCATCGCTATCATTTATGGTAAACAACTATCATTTATGATAAATAATAATTTATGGTGAAAAATACTTTCTCGCGTATAAATAAACCAGTAGACGTGATGATAAATAAATTATGTTGATGGTAAACAACGGAGTTAATTTTATGGTAGGTAAATAATCATTTTTATGGGTAAACAACCTTATTTTGTAGAACTACGACATTACTACAACGGATGAATCCATGAAATACTAGGGAAAAACACGTAATTCGAGAAATTCATACTATCCCCACGTAAACGGGAAAGGACAATGAAACTTGGAAATTGATCCAAAATAAACATAGGTAGGTACTTCTCACCTTATAAAAAGATATCGAAAACAAAAATAAACAACAACCATTCGCACATTTCACACCCGGGCTACCGACCCACTTCAACGACAGATTCAAACTGATAGAACAGAATCATAAAGAAGCTGGAGCTGGATGGCACACAGACACAGTCAGCACAGATAGCGTAATTTAAACGCTGCAAAGTCCTTGTCACATGGGTTTATTATTCTATTGGACATACCTACAGAAAGGTTGGCTGTTCATTAATTGTTTCTTTCATGCGTAATAATCGAAATAGCTACTTCTGATGGTTTCCATTAATTTTGGCCCCCAACACACAAATTAGGTAAACGCTCTTTTTTTTCTTTTTTTTGGTTTATTATTTTCAATAATGAACCATTGGAATCGAGCATGAAAAAAAAAATTCTTACCCCCCCTCAAAATTTGATGGTTTACGTTTCAAGGTATGTAGAATCCAAAACTGCAATAAAAATATTTCTGTCTGTCCGCCGTACGCCGTACGCCGTACGGGCCACTTTTCTTAGTTACCATGAAAAAAAATTGATGAAATTCGGGTTATAGGTTCCGTTCGGCGTCTAGTTGGTCCTCGTAGCTCGACGTTACTGTGAGTCATCTCTAAGGGGTTCAAAATAGGGGTTGAAATTTTCAAAACGCCTATACAATTTTTTTACGTAAATATTTTTACGGTTTTAAATAGTTCTTGAACTTGCGAGTTTTTTAAGACCATCCGGAGCATCGTACGTCCAGCCGTTCGTTCACAGTAAGGCCCCGAAGTTTGCACCGACAGGCATTTTCGACTCCAGTGTGAATGAAATTGTATACAATTCAAACCAAATCTCGTAACCAGAGACGCGCCCACAATAGGAATTTGTGAATACGGCCAATCATTGGTAGGGATCACCTGATTATATTGGCGGAGTATGAAGTCGAGTTGGTTGTTCTGTGATATTATTTAATTTGAAAAATGATGGCTCTTTTGGAGTTTGTTGGTAGGTAGTGAAACTTGAACAAACGTTGAAGTATTATTGATGGGTAAATTATTACTACGGTAAATTATTACACAACGGTTCATTATACCATCTACGTAGAAGGGGCTGGAGTTTGTTGGTAGGTACTTTTGCAACTTTTTTCACTCCTAATCAACAATTTCTTTTCAGAACTTCATTATGTGTGTTTCTTTTTGTTAGGTACTGTTTGTCATCGGCAGAGTTATTTTAGCAACATTTAACTCGTGATTTAGGTAGGTACCTAGTAACGAGTACGGGGTTAGGTACTAACCTACGGAGGGTCTGCGATCTACATAAATATGCATAGAATAGTACATATCATATTATATAGAAGGGTTATCTATACATAGAGCTGTGATCTGTAACAGAAGGGTATTCTATACAAAATAATAAACCGTTGTGCAGGGATTTGCAGCGTTTTTAACTATCTTTGATCATTGGTAGTGCCATTTAATCGTCCTGAACCACGTCTTGATACTTTTTCCAGTGTTATTATACAAACTGATGGTGATTTCAGACGATTTCCCAGGTTTTTCACTCATAAAAAATCAATTCTGGGAGCTGAACATTTGGTAGAACTCAATTTTCCACTCTTTGGTCAAAATCGACTTCATATTCGGTCTTCTCGTCCCCAAAAACATAGAAAACGATATCTCAGAAGCTCATGTTACCAATATGTTGCTAAAACGTAAAAAGTACCTATTTTTACACACATTTTCACTCATAACACCCCTGGGTATATTCCGATCGGGCTGAAAAGTTTCGGGACACAACTAGGGCCCAAATGGAGCATGTGTGCGAAAGAACGATTTTTTTAGACCGAAAATGAAGCCTGTACACGTGATACGGCGGACGGCGGACGGCGGACGGCGGACGGCGTACGGCGGACGGCGTACGGCGGACGGACATTGCATTTTTGGAATCTATGCACCTTGAAACGTAAAAGAAAAAAGTTTGAGGGGGTGTTATAAAAATTTTTTGCTGAGCGAATACATAGGTGTATTATTCACAGAATAATAAACCAAAACCGCGAGAAGGTCATATCCCGCACTCACGAGAAGCTGCCGATAACATAGCTGACCACCTCGTAACTTCTAAATACCATCGCATTCTTAGTGTTTCACTCCTAACAAAGCACCGCGTTTTGCTACAGAACTTGCTGAAATTGATCTTACAGACTGCTGTAACAACACTGCTATAGTTACCAGCATACCCTGCACCTTCGTCTCGGTGACAACCCCTCGAGACACTAGATTCCTGGGAAACGAAGTGGGACAAAACCAGATCATAAAACGCTACAAAGTCCTTGTCACATGGGGTTTATTATTCTACAGAAATGTTGGCTGTACCTACATTTATTGTTTTTTTCATGTGAAATAATTGAAATAGCTATTTCTGATGGTTTCCACCAATTTTGGCCCCCAAAACACAAATTAGGTAGGTACGATTTTTTTTTTTTTTTTCAAATTATCCATGATCATTGGTAGTGCCACTTAATCGTCTTGATCTGCGTGTTGAAACTTTTCCTAGTGCTATTCTACAAATTGATGGTGATTTCAGACGATTTCGCAGGTTTTTGCATCATAAAAAATCAATTTTGGGAGCTGAACATCTGGTAGAACCTCAATTTTCCACTCCTTGGCCAAAATCGACCTCATATTCGATCTTCTCGTCCCCAAAAACATGGAAAACGATACCTCAAAAGCTCATGTTACCAACATGTTGCTAAAACGCAAAAAGTACCTATTTTTACACACATTTTCACTCACAACACCCCTGGGTATATTCCGATCGGGCTGAAAAGTTTCGGGACACAACTAGGGCCCGTATGGAGCATTTGTGCGAAATAACGAATTTTTTAGACCGAAAATGAAGCCTGTACACGTGATACGGCGGACGGCGGACGGCGGACGGACATTGCATTTTTTGAATCTACGCACCTTGAAACGGAAAAGAAAAAAGTTTGAGGGGGGGTTATAAAAATTTTTTGCTGAGCGATTACATAGGTGTATTATTCAGAGAATAATAAACCAAAAGGCAGAATCCAACTATACACGTACGTCAACATGACCAGCCTACTAGAACTCAACCTCAGTGTAATCAAAAAGGCAACAAACCTGACCCATTGATGTCTGAACACACAAGGGCAAGAATTCAAGCACGGACAAATGGAAATATGCATAAAATACATACGAAAACGAATATTTCATCCCAATTACCTCAACGCATTTAAACGAATTGAACAAGCAACCAAGTTACTACAAAGTTTCAACAGAAAACAACGTATGAAACGATCAGTAATCCCACTCGATCAGTAATCCCACTCGTAGGAACTGCTTACAACTACTTACGGGGTACACTGACAGAGGGCAATGAACGAATCTATAATAAGACGTTCCAACGACTATCGAAGAATCAGATCAGCATTTTGGACTTTCAAAAACACATAACATCTTTCGTCAACACCACCTTTCATAAAATCCTCGACAACTCCAGAGAGAGCTACAAGCATTTGGTGGACAGGAAAACAAAATTCGCTACTAAAATTATGCAACCCACTAACGAATACCAAATTTTACAAAAACTATCAGAATACATGGAAGACCTAACAATTACACTGCTTCAACTTGAAATCGACAACGAACGATTCATACACCACTTGAATACCGCAAAGGTGCACTTATTAGCTGAAACTTTACGGGACATAACAACATTTCCCAACCAAATAACCAAAATTCAGAAACCTTAAACAACGAAACCATATTCCCATATACGAATACCCTAACGAACGAAGTAAACGCCATATGCCTGATACGAATAGCATCAGTCGATTGCACCACAGAGGAACACGGCATACACTTCAGCATAGAGCTGCCGCTGATCTCGAAGACGTCGAACATGACAATGACCCGCTTCATGCCCATACCACAGCAACTAAGTAACAACGTATTCTACTACAACACAATGAAATACGAATAGAACAAACAATTACGGGAAACAAACTTTACTCAGGGGTGACAGAACAATTCTTGAACAACCTATACCGCCAAAAACGTTCATTTCCGACTAGACTCACTCACGCCTTCATAATATATTTGACCATCAGCACACAACAGTACAGTCGGAAACTTCTCTATTCAAGATTGACGCACCAATAATGTACACCACGACAGATGGAATAAACTACTGCCAGTTTTACATGCGCTCACCTAACAATTCAAGAGTCGTAATATATAATGAGGGGCACCTCACTGTCATAAATCTTAATGCAACTAGTAACTTAACTTGTTACGATACTTGCCAGATCAATATAGAAGATGATATCACTGAATGCCACCCAAAACCCTGTACCACCAATTTCTTAGAAACCCATAACTGCATAAGGCTGAACGAAAGTTTAGAGGTCCCTAACTTGGAGAACATATCGTTCAACAATCTGAATCTAACTAACAGACATGAAAACAGAAGAAAAACCCCATTTAAGCGCTTCGCACAAAGTTTGGAAAACACACCAACACGGCCCCAATAATTGAAGAAAACCCTACGTGGATAAGATATCTAGAAGACAACCTACCTAACACAAATCTAGGAATAACCATTGTACTGATAGTCACCATTATCACTATAACCATCTATTTTAAATGGATCACATCGAAAGGGTCAAATCTGAGCCAAATGGTGGTATTGCCAGAAGCAGTGCCTCACACCCAAAGAATCCAAGTACTCGACAATCGATCAAATTAAGATTTAAAACCACTGTATACTACCGTTAACTGTAAATAACAATAAGATAAATCAATAGGTAAATAGCACTAAGAAAAATATATAAAAATGTAGGACAAAATGTAAGATAAACGTCTAAAATAAGCAATGCAAGCTAAACACTTTAGCATAAGAAGGCATTTTCCAACATAACTATCCAATCTTTGCCCTCAACCCTCGGATGGAGTCCGTGAGTGCATAAAGCCCGGTCAAATCGACGCATGTTTCCTCAGCCACTCGGGCAGACTGCAAATTTTGACCACTGCTAAAATTTAAAATTCCCAGGGGCAACTGTCAGGTCAACGGCATCAACCAAATGTCCGTTGAACCTGCCATGGGATCAGAACAGTACACCTGTGGAAAAATGAACAATCGGACGTTCAACGTACCACCAAATCAAAAGTGTTAATTCAGGAGTGCTGACACCCAATTTCGCAAGACCTCGTGGCCACAGTCAACGACCGTGCTTTGGCCACTGCAATCGTGACGTAGCGGTAGGCGGAACCGTAGCCCTTCCCGCATATACCAAAATTGGTTCAAGATACTGTCGTCATGGCTACACCCAATGAGCCGAAATAATCATCCCTCTTCTTGTATTTGATAACCCTATTCGATCACTAACTTTTGTCCTACATATTTCATTAAACAGCACTTCTGTTTTAGAAGGATTCAAGTTACTACTCAAGCTCAACTTCATTTACAACCCTCGGATTCCAGGTGGATATCACACGGGGTTATTCCTTGACTCTCTAAGGAAGTAATCCCTAGAGAGTAAGATCTTCCTGCCAAAGGGTAAACGGGACAGCCTTGGGTAGATCTTACATCTCGGGGCTGGGGTAAATATCCCTCTAGTAGGGGATTAGTGAAAACCCAGAACCAAAAACTTGACAAGCCTGTCATGATATCCTCCCAGAAACATCACTCCATATACCTATTTTAGATTGCTTAAATAAACCGAACGAGTGTAGGGTCTATGTGACAAACGTGGAGTAGACCTCTCTTCCCTCCAGCAGTCCCTCCACGGCTCGTAAGGACTGTCGAAGGACTGGGGGAGGGTGGAAGGTTTTCTATAAAACCCGCCGTTTTCGCCCAATTCTCCATTCTACGCTCGAACCTCAAGTCGATGACTTCTCTCTCTCTCTCTCTCCTCTCACCTCCTTACCTTTCTCACGGAACTCACCGAAAAGAACTAGGAGTGGTGGAACCGTTCCGGTGTTAACCACCGACCTGGTTGAACCTTCTGGGCATATCGTCTAGCGTTTTTAGTGGTGGTAACCTTCCTGGCTTCGCCATAGGTGTTAACCTTTTAAACGCTAGCTCCGTCACCTTCTTTTCCATCAAACAACCTCACCTATCCAAGCCTCACCTCAAACCTCAAAACCACCACAAAGCCAAGCATGTTAGGTAATTTATTACTACTCTATTTATTGCTATTCAATCATTCTGACCATCATTTTTTACCAACTGATTCTACACGTCCATGTTACAATAAGTGAGGAAGCTACTCTGACCACCCAACTTGGCAGACGTTTTAATTTTATAACGCTGGGTTACTTTCTTTAATTATACTTATTGAGACATATCCCGGGTGGGGGGGGGGGGGGGGGTCCGGGATGGGGGGAGAGGAGGTTTCCAGACACTAACTTGATCTTTGCTTTGGAACTTCTGTCCCCATAGAATTCATATATTTATCAGAGGTGAAGATCTAATCGCCGTTCAGGTTGGCACTTACTTTTCCACGATCTGAATCGATGCCCGCACGAGTGGAACTGGAGGGTAATGAACTTTTATCCGCGGTGGATATCTAAATGTGGAAGATATTATTAAATACCTAAAGTCTTCTGCCTTTTCATTTGTTTGTATTTTCATTTCGTTAATAAATTGTACAAAAAATGGTGCGAATATTAAAATAGCGAATTCCAACGCTATCACAGAGACGAAGAGCGTGACGGTCCCACGAAATTCGGAACGGGCGGCAGTTCTATTTTGGAGAGTACCTACACCCAAGTATAATGCTTCCAACATTTTCCAGTACCATTATTCTCTTTCTGGCTACATGGGTAGCCCACTGGAGGTGACACCTCTTCACTTTCAAAGAGGCATATTCATACTGAACAAAAAAAAATCCAACAACAGGTTTGTAAATAAAATGCTACACAACGTTCGACATTCTAACGTCATTCAACATCGCATCCTTCCACGCTGAATCACATTGTGATAATTATGCTTTTTTTTTTTACTTCCACAGTAGCAGGATAGCTGACTTGTCCTGATTCGCTAGTCGCTTAGAGTTCCAAAAAATGAAAAATTCAAATTGTTCCGGGCAATTGATCCATTTTATTTATATTTTGAAACAGTGATCCTTGAAGTCTCCAGACCCCAAGAGTCAATCAATTAAACTCAACAGTTGTTTGAAATTAGTCTGAACTTGACTGGTACCGTCAAGTCGCTGAAGTAGTAAAACTATTATGTGACTTCTAATTTATGAATTCTACAAAATTCGAACCGAATTCTGAATTGAAACGGAAAACTTTGAACTTGGTTCAGAAAAGTCTGATACTGACTGGAAAAGCCTGAAATCGGCTGGGAAAAATCTGAATTTCCTCTGAAAATGGATGAATTTGGATTGGAAACGTCTGAATTTGTTTTAGAAAAAGGTATCCGAAACTAAGATTGAAAATTTCTTAATTGGATTTGGAAAATATTCTGAACTGGAGAGAACTGAGAATATGTGGTTCTCTACCTTCGATAGCGAGGGGGGAAAATACGTTCAAAAACGCCATACACCACGCCACGTATAATTTACTCATTCATCTTCAGTAAACTATGAAACGCTATAATGTCAATATTGCGAGGAGAATCTTTAATTTGCGTACACAATTTCTTCACCCATTTGTTCTTGTGTCCGACTAGCGGTTCATTCGCCCGCCAAGAAAACCGAAAACCTCCATACCTACGTATAGCGACCAAGACAGTGTTTACACTGCTAGTAGGGTTTTTAACCCTCTCCCCCGTAACTCGAATCCTGGGGGTCTCCGTTTTTTGATTTTTTTTGTAAACCCATTTTCGAGGGGCCCGTAGGACGTGGACCAAATTTCAACACTCGGGACCATCGGTTGCCGGAGTTAAGGAAGTTTGAAAACAGCTATTTTTCACGTTTTTCTACTTATTGTTTTTGTTTTCCTTGTTGTTCTTTGACAGGGCTACGACTTCACAGACAACGGATCGAGCTGAAATTTTGCACATTATTTGTTATGCTCCAAGGAAGTGGTTTTTGTGCATTTTGTACCCCCCCCCCCCCCCATTTTGAAAAATTTTAGGTAGGAAGGTACTGGAGAAAACAAAGTAAGTGGGCTCTAAGTAAGGTTACTAAGTATGTAGTACCTAGTAGGTACTAAGTAGGTAGTGCTGAGTAAGTACTAAGTAGTTAGTACTGAGCAAGTGTTAAGTAGGTACTAAGTATGTAGTAATGAGTAGGTGCTAAGTAGGTAGTACTGAGTAGGTGTTAAGTAGGTAGTAATGTACTTAGGTGCTAAGTAGGTAGTACTGGGTAGGTACTAAGTAGGTAGTAGTGAACAGGTACTAAGTAGGTAGTACAGAGTAGGTACTAAGTAGGTAGTACTGAGTAGGTAGTCATGAGTCGGTATTAATTAGGTAGTATGCACTGAGTAGGTATCAAGTAGGTAGTACTGAGTAGTTACTAAGTATGTGGTACTGAGTAGGTACCAAGTAGGTAGTATTGAATAGTTACTAAGTATGTGGTACTGAGTATGTACGAAGTAGGTATTAAGTAGGTAGCACTGAGTATGTACGATGTAGGTACTAAGTAGGTAGTACTGAGTAGGCACTGCGTGAGTAGATACCTACCTACTTCATCAGGGTGAAAATATGTGATCTACCCCCCCCCCCCCCCCCCCCCAACCCAACCCAAAAACAACCGTGCTGTGAAAATTATTTACCGGGTAACAAAACCTCCTCAGCCGCAAAACGGATATCAATCCTTTCTGATATCCGTTTCGTTGAGGTTTTGTTGGCGGGTAAGTATAACTGAATAATCATTAATATAACCATCGATAATATATAGGTACATAATACGCAGATTTTCTCTCAGACTCATTATTTCCAATCATGTGAAATTCGTCTCAACGCAACCTGCCACCGTTCATTATTTATTCCCGAGGTTTGTTTTCGCATCTGATTGTATAATGTATCATGCCTGCTAATGATGAAGTTGAGGGATAAAGGGTCTCCCAATTCAATCCGATTTAGAGTTTCCAAGTACTTGCTTCTTCAAAAAGCACTCACAGGGCCCCGCATTCATTGACACACCTGAGGATTACGATTTTCCCTTCCCTGTTAATGTTCGAATAAATTTTTCCTCATTATTTTGCTTCTTTTTTAAAATTTTAGCCAAAGCCTTATGACGACGCTTGGGTTTTGAATGCTGATAACGCTTCTGCTTGTATTCGGGTTCTTAAAACAACGTGTGCGAGTCTGGTTGTGATTCAATCTGTTTGTCAGGGAGTCCTGATGCAGCAGATAGAATCTGATACAACCAGAAGCGATATCCTTCGTATGCCCGTACGTGAAGATCTACTAGAGCAGATATCCATTGAAGACTTTACTCGAGTGTTGACAGTTTTAACCGTTTTGGGCTGGTCAGTTATAATTCCTGTCCAACGTATGTGACAAATCCGTTGAGTAGCTACCCATAAAATAAATTAGTGTCATAATTTGGCAGAACGCGCAGGTAGAGTATACCTCAATAGCTATAGCACCTCAAGGAGTATAACCTAATGAGCGAAATTTCAAAGAAGGTACGTAATGTAAAGAAAAAAAAAACGCGTCAAGTTCTTCAGCAACGGTATGTTATTTTCTGTGTAGATAACCCTCCTTTCAAGATCACTGCTTTAATGCCCATAACTGTACAAAAGGAATGCATTAATGAGCAGAAATTCTTAAGGTAGACATATGTTTGTCCCATATAAGATTCCTCATATCGGATGGATTCATGAGTCCCCAAATTACGAGCCAGATCATTCGTGAACTGCAGTACATCCAAATTGATATTTTTATTGGTAACTACTGAACACCAATTACCTACCTACATCCTATATAATAAAGTGATTCTCAACAAGAAGTACCTACCTATCAAAATCATTTTTGCTTGATCTCACACAGTATCTCAGAACAACTAACTCGATTTCATAGAACCATCCGTAAATCGAATCGGATGTTCCCTATCACTGATAAGTGAGTTCTACCTTTTGGTTGACGCCCATATTGATGGAGTTTTTCCGGTTCAAACTTCAGGGACACACCGTGAAGGAAAGGCTGGTCGTACAACGCTCCGGGTGGTCTCATAAGAAAAGACAACCCTTCTACTGAAGGTTTTCAACTCCGAATGAGATCTGTATGCCAAATTTCATTAACTTTCTTAACGCAGTTTAGGAGGAATGCGTTGGACGGTGGGATTTTTAAAAATTCGGTGTTCGGAATCTACGCACGTACCTTGAAACATAGAACATCAAATTTTAATGGGATTAATTTTTATTATCATGCTCGATTCCAAAAGGTTTTGGTTGCCGGCGGTAAAAAATAACTAAAAATCCGTTAAAAAGGCAAAACGCTGCAAATTATTACACGGCGACTTATTACCCCTTCTGCGTAGATCACAGTTTTCTGTGGTCAAAACCTACTCTAGTGCACTTCAGGAAAACCCTAAATCGAATACGGGAGCCGGCTGGGCAATTATATCCTCATAAACATTCGGTGGATTGAAGAGTTCTATAATTAATTTATGATTTGTTTTAATTTATTCATTGTGTCAACGTCATACATGACAGTAAAGGTCGGGGGGACATGGTAGGAGACAACAGTGAGGTGCGAAGATAGTCATATGCCAAGAACCATTGAGGCAAACCAACTGTGCCGCATATATCGGCGTGAAACTGGACTCCCGTCTAACCTGGAACTCTATTGCGGAGAATAGAGGGATTGCACTTCTGAAACGGCTCGCAAGCACGAAGTGGAATGCATCCCAGGATGTCCTCAACCTTGCATATAAGGGATATGTCCGGCCAGCAATGGAGGACGGAAACAAACTGATGATCGCATCTACTGATTCAACAATCCGTAAGCTGGATGTCACCGAAAACAACGCTATTAGGTTCGTTATCGGAATCTGCTGAAAGAGTTGCCATGGAGCTGCAGTCAGGAATCGAACCTGTCAGAATCCGAAACCAGACTGCTGCCCTGTCAATTTATGAGTGCATACAGCGAAATGATGTGCATTATTGGCACACACACACCTTCCCCCCACCCCTCTCTTAGCACTCAGAAATAATTTCTGTCATTGGGCTCCCAATCGTTACAGAATCCTGACCACTTCCCAACTTTGAGGGAGTCAGCTCCACGCCGTACTGACATAGGACTCCTCTCCCTAATTTCCCCCAGTATCCAAAAAGACAACTCCCCCAATGGAGCTCCAAGCTGTAGCACTGTAAACTATTAACACCTGCTACCCTGAAGAAGACTATCTCAGAGTCCACACATATATGGGTCTGCAGCTGGAGCAAGGCAGAATGGAGGAGCTGGCGTTTTTCTCACAGCACTATAGTAGTTATATTATATGACTCTGTAGCAGCAATTGTCAGCCCGTCCACATACAGCGAAACAGAGTCACATGATGTTCTGGACAGCAGAAAACTCTTGGAGCGGCAAATCACTGAAGGGAAAAAAATCGTCCTACAATGGATCCCAGCACACGTTGGCATCTGGGCAAACGAGCAGGCTGATGCCTTCCCATATGCCAATGCCGATGCCCCAACCGCTGGCAAGCTCCAAAAAGTGTTATAAGAATCTTCGTTCAAAAGAAGATTATCGATGTTCAGTGACAGGCAGCGGAGAGGAAGCAGTGGGCCTTAGTTCTTGACACAAGGAACCGCATCGCTCTAGGGCTCCCTCGCCACGAGTCGGTTGCAGCGTTCACAGCCATCACTGGCCACGACTATTTAAACTCCCACCTGCACAGAGTTGGTCTCCTTGGCAGCAGTCCCTGCAGCAGCACCGCCTCGATGACGATTAACATTTAACTGACTGCCCTCAACCGGGTGATTGTGAAAAGAGCCAAAACCGGCACTTGGCTCTTTTGGCACTTTCGCTATCTCATCGGAGCGGGTCATTGTATAGTCCCTGTTTCCTGTTGGCTCTTTTCACAGCTGCCCCCTCAACTCGAGGACATACGGCGTGAATTCTACCCTGAAACCGCTTGGTCAAAAACGGCAAAACTGTATTGGGCTGCAAGAAGTATAGGCACAACAGCCTAGTCAATCGGCGCAGAAAAGAAAAAAAATCATTAGTGGAATAAGAATGAATTTGTGCGAAGGAATTAGGTGTTGAACATTTGTGGCATGAAATAAGGTAGATAAGTAGGCCTTCTCTAAATCGAAATTATTCTCATTGGATGTATGATTCTCTCTGCAATTGACTCGGTTTCAGCGAATTGCCCAAGAAAATACGCTATTGCTATTTGTTGTAACTGTTCAAAAAACTCGGGGAATGTCGGTAATCATGTCGGGAAGAGAGAAAGTAATATGAGGATAGAACACTTTAACATAGATTATTAGGATAGACTTTAATATTGCTCAGGCCGGAATAGACCAATTTTTGAGATATGGCGCACATCAGTCACTTTCGAGTTTAGTTGTGCCACAGATTTCGAGTAACTAGCGTTAGGACTATGTACCTTACTATGGGTGTCCCCCTAAAATGCAAGCATTAAACAACAACAATCGTGTTTAGGATTCGCCCAGACAACCAGTTAGAAATCGAGCGTGTGTTGTGGAGATGAATCCGTTTACTAGGGAATATATGATGAACTCGACAGTGCTGTACAATATGGAAATTCGCCCCAAAAAATAACGTTTTGTGGTAGGTACTCACTTTATACTGGCCCAAGTTTTTGACTGCACACGACATCCTCACAGGCCGGCCAGCTGGTACGGTCATATTTTCTATGACCCCGAGGAACTCAGGCTCCTCGTTATGATCTGGAAAAAACGAAAAGTAGGGTGGTAAGCGGGGTCGGCTCGGTCGCCAGTTGACATATAGCTTTGAGGTGCTTTGTACCTCCCTTTGTGAGCACCGGATTCAAAGGATCTAATAGCTGTTAGGACAGGGGTGGCTGTGTGGACCCCTCTTGGTTGTCGTCTTTCTTTATTATAAAAATCTCCTCTCCTTGTCCCTCACAATAATGATGTAAGAGACCGAGAGTATGACGAGCCTTCTTAATCCGTCTGTACTCCCAACTTAATTTGCTTCAGACGTTTTTTGAAGGCTGCTATTTTTACTTTGTCCTCTATCCCTTGAATATTAAAAGCTCACTTGGGAAGGGCAGATCATACTGCACCAGTTAATAAAACACAATCTTTCACGGTGATGAATTTCTATGACACAAGTGGCTGAACCTCCGAAAACCCGACCCCAACCAAGAGGTTCTGCTAAATCTTCAGTTCAGTCATATTCTACTGTGTACAGATAAATAAGAGTCAGTTGGGGTAATTCAACAAACGGACACATGCGACATGTTGCAGTTAATGACAACTTTTAGAAGCCGTACAAAAAGCTGCAGATAATTATTACACAACGGTTTATTATGTACCTACAGATGCCCCTTCTGCGGAGATAACTGTTTTCTGTAGTTAATACCTACCCTCGAGCTCTGCTCAGAGAAGTCCAAAATCGTGTATTGGAGAGGTCGGGGTACGACAGTTACATAAATATTCGGTGGATTCAACTATCATTGATTCTTTTTTGTTATTCACAAATCATAACGTTTGTTCAAGTTACAAAACTGCCTATAAACAAAATCCAAAATAACCATCATCATTCAAATGAAATATCACGGTACAACTAACTCGATTTCATTCAGCCATGCGTGTTATAATCAGGTGTTCCCAAGCAATGATGCCTGGGCTGGATGTATACCGTTTCATTCACTATCATGTTGACGAAGCTTTTTGGTGCAACGAACGGCTGGACGTACAATGCTCCGGGTGGTCTCAAAAAATTCTCAAGTTCGAGATCAATTCAAAACATGGAAAACGATACCTCTCATGCTCATTTTCACTAAAACTTTTTTTTTTAAGTTGAAAAACCCTATTCTACACCCATAACGCCCTTGGGTGTATTCCGATCGGGCTGCCGAGGTTCGGAGTACAACTAGGGCCCGAATGGAGCCTTTTTACGAAATAACGACGAGCTTAAACCAAAATTAAAGGTATATTTAAGGCTGCAACTTTGTTGGATCCTCCATTCTTCACTCGTTGGTCAAAATCGATTTCATATTCGGTATCCTCGCCCTAAATAACAAGGAAAACGATTACTCACAAGCTCATGTTACTACAACACCAAAAAACCCTTTTTTTACACCCATAACACCCTTGGGTATGTTACGATCGGGATGCAAACTTTCAGGACACAGCTAGGGCACAAGTGGAGCGTGTGCGCTTAAGAATGAATAGACCAAAAAATAAATGTAGATATTATATTATGGATGATACGGCGTATGGCGCCGTGGCGTACTGTGGAAGGCGGACGGACATTGTATTTATAGAATCTACGCAACTTGAAACGGAAGAGAAAAAAAAATTTGAGGGGGTGCTCAAAAATTTTTTGATGGGTGAATACATAGGTGTATTATTCACAGAATAATAAACCAAAAATCGGAAAGCGCCATGATCTGTCGTTCAGTATGTTAAAGAAGCAGAATAATATATGTTCATAACTACCCGTGAGACTATGGGCCAGTAAATTATAAACACTTATTTTTCCGTTGGGATGTCGCGCTAAAAAATCGAAAATATAACTAGCATCATATACCAAGGAAAATAAATCTATAAAAGAATGATGGAAAATATCCATGAAAAGTAATAATTATTCTAAAAATAACCATCTATCATTTTTTGAATAAATCTTATCCGGAAATGTAAAATTTGATCCGACGATAGAAATAATTATAGTTATGATGGCTATATCATAGAAACGCATCCGAAGTGTGCCACAAAAAACTTAGGGTCCATAACTAAGTACCCCTTATGAAAAAAAGACTGTCAAGTTCAATGGCACAAATACCTTCCTCGTACCGATAACTGATTGCATAGATCAATAAATTCAAGTATAATTTTAATGCTATTATAATAAATATAATAGTAATAGTAATTATAATATTATAGTTACTAATAGTTATTATAATAGTAATTATATTAGTATAATAACTATAACCGTAGTAATTGTAGTATAATAGTATAGTATATACTAGTAAGTAATTATAGTATAATAGTATAGTAGGTATACTAGTAAGTAATTGTAGCATAATAGTAAAATAATATAATACTAATAGTAATTATTATAATATAATAGTAATAGTAATTATAATAATATAATATCAATAGCAATTATAATAATATTAATAGTAACTATAATAATAATATTAATAGTAATAATAAGCATAATATTAATGCAATACTATTATAATAAATATAATCGTAATAAATATAATAAATGTAATAGTCATATAGTAGTAAATAGTATAGTAATATAATACCTACCCATCGAATTTTACCATATATTTATTCACAAAATATTTCAAATTACAGTATTTTTATGTTATTTAAAATATAAGTATTTCAAACTTCATAGTAGGTAGTTCTCACTCGTGTTCGAGACTTGGGTATCATGGTTGTACTGATGATAATACTAAGTAGTGTCATCGAAGGATTAACGATGAAGTACATCCACGCGTCTTGTTGTACACGTTCCGAGTTCGTTGATCGTCTCTGAGGCTCTGGTCCATGACTGGTGTAGGCAGACCATAGTATGGTATACATAATATATTATATTTGTTTGCCTATTGGAGGAAGAAAGCATCGTATGCTACAGTTGGTCTGTTTCAGGTCTAACATTCCACATTCCTTTCCAGGATATTATACATGGGACGACTTTGATCCTTTCCGTAGATGTTTCTATTAAATTAGAAACCGCTGTGATGACCTCTTGCCGTCCATATTTTTGAATTTTCATGGTTTACGATGCGATCCCAGCTGAGTCACAGCAGACTGAGGCGTCTATGATCCAAGCCGATGCTCCAGTTTTCAAAATTGTGGCCAGGTATATACTTACTCCGATGGAAATGGTTGTCTCCATCCATATCCTCCACCCTTTCCTGATTGAGAAGCCATGGACGAGCTTGAAGACGGAATTAAGTCGCGTACATCTGGCTAGTCGAGTGATGGACACACATATGCATGGCATGGACCGCCGTATCAGTCGCCAACATCCGTACTTACATACTGGAGGACCGTTGTTTCTCCTGGCTCGTGACAGTCTCATTCTAGACGGAAGACTTCCATTGTGATTTGAGCAAAATAGAACCATGGATTCCTTAGAAATGGACTACCTCTAATTCGTGTTTGCGCATGCGCAGTGACCATACCAGTGATCCGACCGTTCTGAAATTCATAGAGGAGTATGTACAGGGAAGCTACAACCCCACACCCACCAATTCCTCCATGTCTATCATATTAGGTAGTTTTAAATTATTGTTATTAATAGGTACAGAGAGATTTCGCGGGTGGAATGTTTTCCTATTCCTTGTTACGAGACTTGGTATGTGTTCCTTCCACTTCATATTCTGATCAAGCAATAGCCCTAGATAAAGAAAAACGGAGTTATTGAAAAATAGTCTATTTCCACTAATACAAGAAAAACGCAAAAAAAAAAACACTGTTATACCGGTTTCGGTGATCAAACCATCGTCAGTAACACACAATAACTGAGTTCGTATCAGCCCTAGATACTTGTCAGAGTCTACTTTTTCAAGTCTTTGACGAGTACATGTCGTATGTTCTGAGTTGCAATTTTTCTGATATATTTCTATTTTTGAGTCTAATGGTTGTCCAACTACAATTATTGAACAATGCATTTTTGTTTTGGAGATGTTGATTCATTGTTAAACTGTTCATGGCAAACCATTTTGTTACCTTGTCCTCAATTATTTCAGTACTTGAATGAGCTTGCTGCCACGTTTTCTCCTTCACGTCATCACCTTGAATTCATTTTGATAGTTTCGTTAGCACCTGTTTATTTTGAAACATAATTAGAATAAACCACAGCCTTAAAAGGCATGTGCCATGGTACCCTAACAACATACCACTCCTGTAAATAAGAACCAAGAAGAAGAAGATTGCTACCAATAAGAACAAGGAGAAGTCAAGGTGCGCGGTGTGAGGGACGAAGCCCAGGTAGCTCTCCCTCCAACGGCCGTCGGTGGATCAGGGGATGATAGAGGCGCCTTTATAAGGCGCCCGGCTTGCCCAGCTCGACATTCATGCAACTTCACTCGAACCAGAGCCTTCTCTCTCGCTCACTTTACCTCATCTTCATCAAATCACCCTTTTCCTAACTCTACGTTCACAACCTGGTGAAAATCGGACGAGAACTTCCTTCCAAACACTCAACGTGGTGAAAACCGGACAAGTATTTTTCCGATATCCAGCGTGGTGAAAACCAGATTGATATCCTCCCTTCCTCTCTTCCAAATATCCAAGGAGGTGGAAACTGTGCAGATATTTTACTATCCCAATATCCAACGAGGTGAAAACCGGCCGGATATTTTCCTATCCTAGAGACGCATCCAAGGAGGTGAAAACCGAACGGATACGCTCTCTCACTCCTCTCTAACCTCCTCATTCAACATCACCCCCTCTCTTCCAAAACTCTTACCTACCTCAAAACCGAGTCATCACAACATGTATGAAAACCAGAAAACCAAGCGATACAATATGAAGGCTATTTGTAGGATTTTTAAATACAATATGGCACCGTCTCCAAAAATTTTGTTGCATCAGCTTTGAATAAACTGCGTTTGTTGAGCATACAAATGATTTTTTTACTTTTCAGTTCTGTATACATTGTTTTGAAGTAGGTTTTGTTGATGCATTTTTTGATTTTTAGAACGAACAACAAATTTAAAAAAATTAGTATCTAAATGGTGTTTATGGATTATTTTATACTTTTTAGTGCGTTTATCGAAGTAGGTTTTTCAAATAAATTTTTCAAAAATTAGGTAGGTACCAACCTAATCTACGCGAACGCCAATACTGACCCACTACTGACTTGATTACTAGCCCAGTAATATATCTCATGCTATCAAGTACTGATACCATCATTGCAGGGGCATCCACATTCTTTGGCAGCCCGTTTTCTGTCGTCAAATCGTGCAATGTCTGTTAAAGCACTAGAAGTTGAAGAGTATTATAACTAGCCTATTAAAGGCCCAATACTACCTACTTTTCTACTTACAAAACTAGTGTGAGACCACCGGGGGATGATCCTATTTCATTTGAAAAAAGATTAATCGAAATGGGTCCAGTAGTTTCAGAATAATCGCTGAACAAACATTTGAAAAACTAAGAAAGAAAAAACACCCAGCAACCGGTCGAGTTGAGGAAACTCTCTTTTATTTTGAAGTCGGTTAAAAATGAATTGTTGAATCGATTGTTGAAATGATTTTCCGGTTACAGGAATGTTTTCCCAAAAAACTGATGAAGAGCTGAGCTAGCAAGAGCAGATCAGTGGGGCAGACCGTACTGAGGAGGCTGTAAAGACGCGGGTTACTTGTTTGTGAACGTGTTCAGATAAGGCGCTGTATAAATTGTGTTTCGTGATGATGCATATAATAAATGAAATGAGGTCCCCCACCTCACCTCTCTGCTACCCACAGTCTACCTATTGCCTTCTAAACCACTGTACTTCCGAACCCCACTTCCTATAGCCGCTCCCCGCCGAAGCTATACCCCAAGTTGTATCACCCTCTTTATTCCTATCGTATCATGACACCTATTAAACGAACCTTCCTTACTAACCAACTAGGCATATTATTGCATAGAGTATCACAAAATTCTGCAAACATTAGTTCCATCGACGCTTGTAGATGTGAAAGGCTTCCCACCCATTGCTAGTGAGAAAGCCATAACAATAAAGTTGGTAGTCATAATAATATTAAGATAGGTAAGATTATAAAAACTATTTACCTTCTTGATAAAACGTTCATTCAACGCTACGCTATTTCTGTGTAGGTGGTAGAGTTTTTGAAAACTTTCATCGGCGCTTTTGGCTCTGGTTTTATTTGCACTGGTTCTTTTTAGCATGGCTTGTGGGCTACTCCGAGTAGGATTCCCATCTCCGCGTTCATTTCACCTTCGATGGGATGTTAGACGGGTGCTTTTTTTTGCCTGGTCAGTCCGATATTTCACGGCACTGCTTTCAGGTGCTAATTCGGAGACGTACAATTTTGGACTGGCGCAGCTTCCACACTATTAGTGTCGAGAAAAATTAAAACCCGACACCCACCAAACGGAATTTCGGGAAAACAGGGAAGGAAGAAGCAGGGGGACTCCCTTGAGAGTTGAATGTATATTGTATGAAAGAGGAGACAGATATGTGTGTGTGAGTGCGAACTGTGAATTAATACGATATATCGGAGTGTCTTGTTGAATTATTGATGTTGGAATAGAGAGTGGCACTGTGTGACTTCGGCGCCCTCCTCGCTTGCTCCTCTTCTCTATCCCCCACCAAGATTATTTCTTGATGTTATTTATTCAGTCAGGTGGTAGTCTTCCCAAAACTAAAAGCTTCCCCACGCCAGTTATCCAAACAGAAGCAAAGGCGGGGCGACATAGAGCAAACATGAATGGTCTAACTCCTCACCTTTAGTTACAGCACCTTTGTTATGTTTATAACCACAACGTCATCGAATTATAATGTTTTATTCTCCGAGCACCTATCTACCAAGACTTTTGGCTTGTAAGCCCAAACGTTTGTGAGCAAACAAACCATCAAGTGTAAATTCTCTTAACTGCCGCCTACATTAGCATTCGTCGTGCCGAGCGGCATTCCGTGCGTCCTGTCAATCACAGTTCTTCTTCAAGTCGCCTCTGTTTGCGTAGGTTGTGCAAATCATCCGAATGGAGTCTTCACATCCGATGATAGGTAACGAAGGAATTGTGAGGTGTTCACGAGATCGTAATATTCCTTATCTTCCTCGTTTGAATAGTGAAGACGCAAAACGTATATTTTGAGTGGTACGTGTATGAAGAATCGGTCGATACTTCCGAAAGCTGAACACGCAACAACCCAACGAAAATTGAATGAAATAATCACTGATGAAATTTTCAAGATAGTGGGATTCCCCATTAAGGGGAATACCCTTAATATCCTTTTTTATGATAGTTATCATCATTCAACGGCAATATCACCTGCTCCCGTATGTGGTGGAGAAGAGCTTAAGAAGCTTTGCAATGGGCCAAAACTTATAGCCTACGAATTATAAAAATGTTTAATACAATGTTGTTTTTGAATATTCTATATCCATCCCTAGGGCTTAACATAGCTTACACGACAACTTTACCTAGTAGCTTTTTGGAGTCGGCACAATTTCTTGTTGGAAAGATTTGTATTTATTTATTTTTAGTTGTTCCTGATTTTAACTTAGTCTGTATGTCAACGACTGATTGGTGAACGCCTTACGTTGATAGGTGGTATGCCTGGCGCACCTACGGTTAATGGGCTTTTCCTGTGTTATAACTTATAACTGATAAGTTATAACGCTATAACGCCAGAAGTGCTTACAAACTCTGAGTTGGAGGATCACACCTCATAGATCGATTCTAGGAGTGGAAGAGTGATAAATGCACTCCCGGCGTTACCTTCATAATGTCAGAGTAATAAATAATGGTCCTTTCTTCCTGCAAGAAAATACCTAAATATTGACCCTTGAGTCCCCCCTCCCCCCACCACAGATACATTTGAAAATTTCTAGCCCATGAAAGAGATAGGAACTGTAGTCTTATAAGTTGCTGTACCGAATGTTTATTATGTAGGTTTAGTACATGTTTCGACTGTACATCACAGTCTGCTTCATCTGTTCATCTGTCAGATTTTTGCGGTCAACCACACCTGCTGTTGGTAAAATTTTTAGTCTTTCAAATGCTCAAATTTGGAATCTACAGCCACAAATTTGTAGTAAACTAAATCACTTTATCAAGCAGTGGACACCAGCCCTGCATTTTACTTTTGAAGATTGTATTTTATTTATTTAGTTTTAATAGATATGCTGATCTTACCTCTTTTCTTTCATCTTTTGAATGATTTTACTTGTGTGCCTCAAAAAATTTAAAATTAAAACGTATGGCTGGTGCCCACTGTGATCTAATGGATCCAGTGATTTACTTAACTGCAGGATGTGGCTGTAGATTCCAAATTTGACCAACATGGAGCAGTGGTTGACAGCAAAAAACTGACAGATGATATGACAAGGGAACAGATGAAGACGACAGCGATGTACAGTCGAAACATGTACTAAACCAGAAGAGAACTAAGAAGAATTTCATGAAAACTCAAAAAAAAAAACGGTCATCCCATCAACAACCACAGATAATATTCATTACAAGGAAAATAAAGAGTCAAATATCTGTACGAGTATTTTACGTCTAAGCCTATCAAAATATTCAGTTCAAGATATTAATTATCGGAATGCAGGCGAAGGGGTCCTTCGGGAAGGTATGCACGTGGTTGATGATTCTCGTTCACTGATGGCTGTTTACTGACCTCGGTTTACCATAGAGGAATCTGGATGGCTCCGACTACCGCGTACTGGCTAGCTGCCTTGGGTAGATCATCGTCAGGGGTGAGAACTCCATCCTCAGATAGTGGAAGGTCTGATCAATCCACTTCCAGGGTGCATCCGTCCGTGGGCCAAGTGAGTAGCAGATCCAGAGATGGCAGGAAGTCCCACAGAATCACACCGCGGGATTAATAGCAATAATTAATACAGCGGAAGACCCGTATTTTCTGGCTGTAGGTGATTTTATAGTGAGGTAGCCCGGCGAGGGTCAATGCTGCCTCTCCATTGCTCCTAGCGTGGTGATCAGGCCTGTAAGTGCTGCAATCTGAAGGTGGTTTTCTCAGTGAATTTCTGACCCCGCGAGTGTTCGACTGTCAGGTTGCGGTCGGCACGAGGCATTGTGAAATCCAAACAACGTTGGTCGCCTTTTGGCTCTGTGTTTCAGAGAGCCCTTAGATTGCCATCTTGGTAGTAACTTGGAACGACTGCTGATTTATAGCTAATTGATAGCTGATTTCAGCCTGTAGCGAAGTGCGATGATGGATAAAGAGCGACATGTGGGCAGACTAGCTGTTGATATTAGTAGATTAATTTGTTACCTAACTGTCCGAGACAATCATCTTCCTCTACGCATTTGAAAAGTTGACGGAAAAGTTGTTTTATGGATGTAGAAAAACAGGTGAAAGAAAAACACGATTCAAAGAAGCCACTTGGTTACGTCACACGGCTATAACGTCGACAGGCTCCCATCTCCCATCTGCTACCACTGGCCAGTCTATCAGAACCCATATCCGTACAACGTCACAGGCAAAAGCAGGGCCCCCCTTCCCCGCTTGTTTTTGAAATCTCGAATTTGAAAATCTCTCAAAATATGAAGGAGCATATTTTCCCGATTCAGTCCTAAGATCGTCTGTCTCACATCATAACCTGTTGAAAAAAAAGCAAACAGAACGCATGATAATTGCCCATTCTTACGTAAGTAATTACCTATGCTTCTTATGCATATGCGTGGAACTGCGCGGTTGTTTTGATGGACGACATTTCAGAATTGGTAAGTATCTGTGTAGGTACCTATGTTAACGTAACGTAATAAATTGTTGTAGAGGTGGTATGGTGCGGTTGTTTACATTCCCAACAGGTATGGTTTACCGACAGTTATACAGGGTTTTACAACCCTATACAGGTTATATGAAGTGTGGAAAATTTTGTGAATCGATTCGACACCTAGTTTCCAACCAAAAGTTCATTGTACAATGTTGCTGAAAACTCCTTACTTTCAGGAGTAATTTTGCTATCAAGATTTTTTTCTCTCATGTATATTCGACTAGCATGACCGCTCGCTTCGCTCGCTATCCGAGATTCGCTGTACGCAGTATCGTACTTAATTCCGACGTTGCACAACTTGAGCCTACTGGATATTGGTGCCAAATTTGGTCGATATCCGAGAGCCATTCAGGAGTTGACCATGGTCGACCATATTTCCGCTATGGTGAAGGGGACCGAAAAATTCCGACGTTGCCCAACTTGGGAGCCTACTGGATATTCGTGCCAAATTTGGTCGATATCCGTCGAGCCATTCAGGAGTTGACCATGGTCGACCATATTTCCGCTATGATCAGGGAATTAAAAATGCGCCTACGTTCAACTTAGGAGGCTACCGGATATTGGTGCCAAATTTGGTCGATATCCGTTGAGCAATTCGGGATTCGACCATGGAGGGGCCCATGGATGCGCTATGGTCGACCGCGGGGGTGGTCCGAAGGGTCGATCGTAGATAGAATTTCACGTAGATTACGAATACGCGATAAAAAATAGGGGTTACCATTTCAATTAACGAAGTTGACCATGGTCGACCATAGTTCCGCTATGGTGAGGGAATTAAAAATGCGACGTTGCACAACTTGGGAGCCTACTGGATATTCGTGCCAAATTTGGTCGATATCCGTCCAGCCATTCAGGAGTTGACCATGGTCGACCATAGTTCCGCTATGGTGGAGGGGACCGAAAAATTCCGACGTTGCCCAACTTGGGAGCCTACTGGATATTCGTGCCGAATTTGGTCGATATCCGTCGAGCCATTCAGGAGTTGACCATGGTCGACCATATTTCCGCTATGATCAGGGAATTAAAAATGCGCCTACGTTCAACTTAGGAGGCTACCGGATATTGGTGCCAAATTTGGTCGATATCCGTTGAGCAATTCGGGATTCGACCATGGAGGGGCCCATGGATGCGCTATGGTCGACCGCGGGGGTAGTCCGAAGGGTCGATCGTAGATAGAATTTCACGTAGATTACGAATACGCGATAAAAAATAGGGGTTACCATTTCAATTAACGAAGTTGACCATGGTCGACCATAGTTCCGCTATGGTCAGGGAATTAAAAATGCGACGTTGCACAACTTGGGAGCCTACTGGATATTCGTGCCAAATTTGGTCGATATCCGTCAAGCCATTCAGGAGTTGACCATGGTCGACCATAGTTCCGCTATGGTCAGGGAATTAAAAATGCGACGTTGCACAACTTGGGAGCCTACTGGATATTCGTGCCAAATTTGGTCGATATCCGTCAAGCCATTCAGGAGTTGACCATGGTCGACCATAGTTCCGCTATGGTCAGGGAATTAAAAATGCGACGTTGCACAACTTGGGAGCCTACTGGATATTCGTGCCAAATTTGGTCGATATCCGTCGAGCCGTTAGGCCGTGGGAAGACGGACAGACAACCAGACAGACTCACAGACTCACTCACTCACAGAGATTCGTTTTTATAATATATAGAGATCTTACCACAGTAAAATGGTCATAACTCCCTTAAGTGTAGCGACTAAAATATACGCTGCAAATCCCTACACAACGGTTTATTATTTTCTATATAATATATTACTATTCTATACATATTATATAGATCGCAGACCCTCCGTAGGTTACTACCTAACCCCGTACTCCTTAATAGGTATCTACCTAAATCACGTATTAGGTTGCTAAAATAATTCAGCCGATGACAAACAGTAGCTAAAACGGCTAAAAGAAACACAAAATATAATGAAGTTCTGAAGGGAAATTATTGATGTGGAATGAAAAAATATTCAGTCCCGGTAGGGTTTCGATCTCGGGAACTTTGGCGTATCAGTCCGTCAGTTATACCACTGTGCTATATCGCCCAGCTAGCCGAGAGTCCAGTGATGTGCGCTGTCAACACAGCTTGATGCCTGCATACACCCTGCTCTTTACGGCAAATTGTTATGAAAATTTCATGGCAACATCGTAGAATGGTCCGGATAGTCTCAAAAATTCAGAAAAAATCAAACAATTTAAAAACGCGAGAAAACCCAAACCTCAAAACACTATTTTCCGAGATAGGGATACTGTGGACATTTATGCCCCTATTTTTCACCCCTTACAGTTGAGTGACAGTAACACCGAGCTTCGAGGACCAACTAGAGCCCAAACGGGACCCGTATATCAAATTTTGTGAATTTTGGTTTATGGGAACTAAGGAAAAAGCCCCGGACGGCGTACGGTGGAAGGACGGAAATTTTTTTAATCGGCATTCTTATTCTATGTCCCTTGATCAAATTTTGAGGGGGGGCGGGAGGGGTTACTTTTTTTCAAGGTCGATTCCAAAGGTTTATTATTGAAAATAATAAACAAAAATTCAGAATACCGTATCGAGAATACCCCCTCGTTTTTCTAATGTAACTGCTTCCACTTCAATTTTTGAAATACATACCTACAAATTTTAACGTGTTGCTCACCTTAATTTTATAAAGGAAAATACGCACGGCAAACAGTAAAAACTTTTCCATTTACCACCTTTCCAATGGTATGGTAAATTTTTCTAAACCATTTTTATGAGCTAAGGATACTGTTTGATTAAAAAAAAAAAAGTTTAATTTCAAAAGAAATAGAGGATTTTTCATGAAATATTACCCTCCCAGGAGTTGAGGAATTGAGTGCAGACTACTAGGATGTGTTCAAAAAATTTAGTCAACCCAGGAAGCAAACGTTAAAAATCTTGGGAATAAAATGTTCAGCTTCATTACGGCCCTATAATTTCTACAGTTTGATCAAAATGTACGCTATAGCAATCAGTAATCTCTAGGAATCTGTTCAGCAGACGTTAGTGGGAGTGTGTTTCAATCAATGTTTCTATAAAAATATCTCTTGATGTTGTGAGACATGTTCCGGTCATGTTTCCGCAACAGATTTGTTGAACGTTTGGCCAGTTGCACATTACAATGGGATATGGATGGGTCCTCGACAGAAGTTCCGTTTCGCTGCCATGATACACTCATTTATGTAGCACAGTCCATTATAAACACCACAAGGACTTGATGGGGATTTGGGAGGGATCGAAGGCCAGATTCCCGCAGTTAATCACAGAATGACTGAAGGCAATATTCCCCGAGTCAGGCGCTCCCCGACATAACTCTTCTATTTAAATCAAGCCCTCTTCCCAAAATTAAGCCTTCCCTGCAACAGACCGGAGGAGGGTGGTCGGGAATGGCAGTCTGAGGGGTCAACGTACCAGCCATATGGCACCAGAAAGCTTACGTGCTATGCAACCAAATTGGACACATTACATGAGGATCCTTCCTTCCATGGCTGTTATTTCCATCCTCTCCCATCCAAAAGTAAGTCCTCACCCACCCTTGACTCTCCCCATCACAATTACTCTTCCACGTGGAATGAGGAGGACTCTCCATGAATTAACGTGTACCTCTGGATACAATTTGTTACTCTTCCTAATGTATAACGGTACCACACAAATTACCAACTTGGGAAGGCCCCACGTAATACGACAACAATAAATCAACATGTGCTTCTCGTGGAGTTGGATTAAGAACTGATAGTTTTTGATAATAATTGAATAGTTACGCCGCAACAGTGCGTCGACATATTAAGAAAAAAAAAATCAAATTTTTTCCGTTCTTCCTAATAACGGTGAACAATAGGCATTACACTTTCCACTTTCCTTGATTACCATGAACCAAATAATAATAATTCCATTATCGATGGAATTTGGTCTGCAGGTCCGATTTGGGGTCTAGTTGGTCCCTGAAGCTCGGCGTTGCTGTCGGTCATCTCTAAGGGGTGAAAAATGAGGGTTGCAATTTTTAAAATGCAGTATCTCGAAAACGTTCAGTAGAAAGGTGTGGTTTTTATGACGTTTTTAAATTGATTCCGAACTTGAGGATTTTTTGCGACCACCCGGAGCATTTTACGACCAACCGATCGTTCACAGTAAGGCTCTTCAACCTGAACCAATAAACCCTCATCGACATGAGTGTTGAAAGCTCATCAACAGATTATCACTGATAGGGAACAGCTGATCACGAGTATAATCGCGTATGGCTTTATGAATATTTTTTCATTTGAGGAGAGATGGTTATTCTGGATTTTGTTGATAGGTACTTTTTTTTAACCTATTTGCAGATAGGTAGGTACAAGTTTGTTGTTCACGGCCAAACAATTAATCATCCAAATTAGGTGAACATTTACTCAATTTAGGGCTTTTCTGGGAGAAGCACGAGGGTATTGAAAACAGTGACCACTTATTTTGGGTTTTGATAATTATAAAAATATAATTGGTATCAAAAAAGATTATTAAAATCCAATAATGGATTTAAAAGCTCTGAAATCGATTTGGAGAATTATCCAAAATCCATGTACTTATTAGGTACAGCAAATTCTGAGAAAATTCGCTAAAATGAGAGTTGCGAAAATTCTACTTGAAAAATTCACAGGAAGATTCATTTTCAACCATAAATTAATTTTTGCCTACATTTCTCGCACAAGTTACGCACTGGCAATTGTGCTCATGAAAACTTCATGAAAGTTCAGGGCGAGCCACATAATCCATGGAGTAGACCACCGCAAGATCGAAACAACTCAGTTGGATTGGAACAAAAGGACGGTCCTTGAATAGTAAAGCAACGCCCATTGCACGGGAAATATAATTACTTTCAATGTAATTAGGCCTAAATATAGGCTAAACCAGAACCGTTGTCACAGTACGTCAATGAAGGCAAGAGGATAGCGGTTGGAGTGGAAAGGAGGGTCTGTAATAAATAAGTATGTGACGGAAGCTGGGGGAGAACGGAAAAAGTAAAGGGAAGGAAGCCAGGTTATGTAAATCACTTTTCTCCACCACGAGGGGGCTGTGCCCCCGTAACAAATAACTTTGTATAGAGGTGGACACTCCACCCCCGGCCTTTCTCAGAGCACCACTCGGCACCGAAATGTAACACAGCTAACGGGATGGGGCGAGGGGTTCCCTTCAACGCCCCATTCAACAAGTCAACGAATCCTTTTTTTTTATTCCATCAGTTACTGGAACAAATGTACCGCACTTAGGGATCCTGAATGTTGCAGAAACACCGATTTTCTCAAGCCACTCATCCCAAGAGTGGGTGTTCCGCTCCCAAAATTCGGATGGAGAGAATGGACGATAACTTGGCGTTGTCTGATTTTTATCCAAGAATCTGTTTCACGTTGCTAATCTGATCTCTCTTGTACGTATGTAGAAATTGCCAATATTCCAACCAAACCACACACACATACGCGCGCGCGCACACACGCACGCACGCACGCACGCACACCATACTCCTTGACTTAATGTGCCTACCTGCGTTGAAAACTCCACAAAACGAGCGATAAATCCGAAATCCGTGAACAATTACACGCTGAACAGTTGTACTATTTGTCGAACTGATGTAATAGAGAATATTCTGATGTTTCAAAGAGTAGACACAACATGTCAAGTCAGAGTAGCCGGTGAATGAGGAATGCCTGAGCCTAGTGAGGAGCTCACTCGCCATCCGCCAATATTCTGAATACTGGGAAATGAGCTATGAAGTGAAAAGGATCGACCCACCACACCCAGCGGATTGCTGCAGCCATCAGGCAGTTGGCTCAACTGATTTTGGTTTATTATTCTGCGAATAAATACACCTATGTATTCGGTCAACAAAAAATTTTTATAACATCCCCTCAAAATTTTTTCTTTTCCGTTTCAAGGTACGTAGATTCCAAAAATGCAATGTCCGTCCGCCTTACGCCGTCCGCCGTCCACCGTATCACGTGTACCGGCTTCATTTTCGGTCTAAAAAATTCGTTCTTTCGCACACATGCTCATTTTGGGCCCTAGATGTGTCCCGAAACTTTTCAGCCCGATCGGAATATACCCAGGGGTGTTATGAGTGAAAATGTGTGTAAAAATAGGTACTTTTTGCGTTTTAGCAACATGTTAGTAACATGAGCTTTTGAGGTATCGTTTTCCATGTTTTTGGGAAGAGAAGACCGAACATGAAGTAGATTTTGACCAAAGAGTGGAAAATTGAGGTTCTACCAAATGTTCAGCTCCCAAAATTGATTTCTCGTGAAAAACCTGGGATATCGTCTGAAATCACAATCAGTTTGTATAATAACACTAGAAAAAGTTTCAACACGTGGATCAAGACGATTAAATGGCACTATCAATGGTCGAAGATAATTTGGAAAAAAAAGGACCTTACCTAATTCGTGTTTTGGGGGCCAAAGATGGTGGAAACCATCAGAAATAGCTATTCGAATTATTTCACGTGAAAGAAACAATAAATGAACAGCCAGCATTTCTGTAGGTCCAATAGAATAATAAACCCATGTGACAAGGACTTTGCAGCGTTTTAGGTTGGGCCCCTCAGAAGTGACCGAGGCCTTATATTTTCGTTTTTAAACTGTTTTTTACCATACATTTGCCTTACATTTTCATTATTTTGAGGGGGAGAAAGAAAGCGGATTTCCCCATTTTCGACCACGCTGGGGGGGATTGGCTCAAATTTCGACGGTAGTTCGGGGTTAGATCCTCGTTGGTCCCCGATGAACTTTGCCGCATTCGCATCAGTAGTAGCGACTGCGCATGCGCAAACTTGAGAGAACCGTTGAACCGCCATATTTAACCCACAACCCAATGGTCCAAACAAACCATCTTTCTTTTATCTGGTCCAATAGGCTCTATAGAGTTCCATATATTTAGATCATTGCTCAAACCTTGTTATACTAGAAATTTCGCGTCTCAATTTTGCCAATGGCCCGGACTGTTTATTGAAAAAATCCTCTCTTTCGAACTATCCTAGAAAATATCATACAAAATACTACCATTATGAACACGGACAACTAATTCCACCCATAGTACAAGGCCGAGCCATGTAATCCATGGATTACTCTGGACCGTACGTTTGGTAAGCAGTAAGTTGTTTTTGAGCTTCATAACCTTCATCAATGAGGAGAAAACTCATTGAGTGACGTCCAGCGATTCTTCGTACGACTCGGGTTTAATGTTCCATTGTATATTCAAATCCAGCGCCCTGCACCATCGTACCGGCGTACTGTACCTGATCTACTATTTTTCACGAGTGGTATTTTACTTATATTTACATTACTATTTCTCAAGATATCGATGGAATCAAGTAGGACAATCTGCATAAAATGGACGTACCAATTTTCCTAAAACATGGGTTGGGTGTGTTTTCCATCGAGAGGAACAGTGGGGCATATGAAAATAGTGGCTACAAGTGCCATTGACGTTTTACAACAAATTTTGTATCGGATAAAAAACTGGCAACGCTTACAGAATTCTCTTAAATTGCAGCTTCCGAAAATTGGTATAGCCCATGTCTTCTTTGAAATTTATTGCCCTTTCCAACAGTACTGTTGTTTTCTCAGCAATTCTTCTTCAATTCACACTATAGGCGAGTTTTATAAGTATGCACCAAAATAACCTTTGATTGCGGAAGTGTTCCCAAACAAGGGGTATTCTAAAAAATTCCTAGAAGTGCTTTTTTTTGCAAAGCCGTATAATTAATTCCAGACGTTTAAGCATCCACTTCTTGCCCAGGCTGGGGCCTACACATCACCTACACACAGCCTGTGTGTAGATGATGTGTAGATCTGTAGAACAGCCCATGAGTCCATGCATTATGATTCTATATTTACAGGGGTTTATAGTATTTTTGTGGGTGTAATAATTAGTAGATTATGTCTTTGCAGAGCTGATGGGTACTGGTACTTTTCCTACACTTATGATTTATAATGCATCACACACCAACGGGATGTCTCTGTGTCAAAAATTGAACGACTGCACTACGGCAGTTAGAGAGTCTCCTACATTTCCAGCCCGTCGAGTACTGCACGCTGGTTAGGTATCTTGAGATGCTACTCCAAGACAATAAGTGTCTAACGTTGTAGCCGTGCTAATATTGTTCCCTATTGAAGCCTTTCTATTCTAACCTCTTTAATCTTGATTTAAAAAAAATATTTAAAAAAATTGTAGCATCACCTCGAATGTAACTAATTTTAATTCAAAAACTCCATGCGCAGATGACCCCCCATTCACCCTCTATAAATTGCAGCTCATAGATAATATCAGTGAGGAACCTGCATCGGTCAGGATAGGCAATCATCGTGGTTTGGGACCTGTCCTGCTCTCCGTCCACTCGCCTCGCCAGTCTTCAATAAATCGTCTTCCGTATAAACGAAAGAATTTCTCAGAATCGCATATATATTTTGACTTCTCTGAGGCATGTTGGATCAGGAAAGTGATTTTGTACAAACAAAGAATATACATCTGCACAAACATATTCGGATATTCAGCATTCCGAACGACCGGATGCGCTCAAATTTGGCTCGCATCTGGCGATTTGGAGTTTCCAGTTACGCAGCTCCTTGGGACCGCCTTCACCCAGTGACGTCATATTTCGTCCGTCTTATTTTCACCTAAAAAACCGCTGAGCTCGGCACAGCCAGCCTCCCCTCTCCCATTGCTAATCCTCTTGCAAAACTAGACGCAACTATCAATGATGATTTGGCCTTTGAACTGTGAAGCTGATAGAATGGAAAGCGCATTCTGACCCGACGTGTCCTCGCGGAACTCTTTTCACCCCTAAGTGATCTGACGTGAGTATTCACGTAAGTTTTATGTTCGACAAGAAATTCTACAGTGAATCAGAATCAGCTGTCACTAATCGCACCATTTACGTTATTTGCGCTTCTAAATGGTTCACTCATATCAGTTAAAAAAATAAAATGAATTCCACCTTACAAAAAATGAAAATTTGGTTAGAGTAGATGGAAACCTTAGTAGAACGGTTTGCTCACTCATTACCTACATATAACATTTTTTAACTTTCAAAACCATATAATAAGAACAAGCGCAGTTATATACAGGGGTTAGCAATACTGTTGCCACAAAACTTCCTCGAAGTCCTCTTGATGACATCAGGTGAACCTCACCGTATATTGACAAGGTGTGCTATGGAACTGACAGAAGACTCCTTACGAACGAGGGATGAATTTATGCAGTAATCTACTCCGCATCATTCAAAGTCATGGAGTTTCAGAATGCATTTTCGTCAAACGTTCTGTTTTTTCCATTGCCTGGAGGAATAATAATAAAAAGTCAGAAGTGCTTACGTTCGATAAACAATAATTACCAGATATTAGAAGACACAATATACATATGACCCAACGGCCTTATCAGGTGGAATAAAATAAACCACCTTGTCAGATGGAACAAACTTCTTGTTTTTTCTAATATCTGGAGGAATAATAACAAAATGTGAGAAGTGCTTATGTTCGATAAACAATAATTACCCGATATTAGAAGACACAATATACATATGACCCAACGGCCTTATCAGGTAGAATAAACCGGTTCCCGTGAGATCACCCAAGTTAAGATACCTCAAGCGTGGTTAGTTACTTGGATGGGTGACCACCGCACAGTGGGGAAATGAGGGGAAAAACCCCAAAATTGGTTGTCTCCGATTGGTCCAAAATTGGTTGTTTTACATTCTCAAATATCTTCACATTCAAGATCTGAAGCTTGTAGTGAATAAGGATGAACAGACGAGGCCGAAAGTTAGCTTGAGAATGGTTATGTATTTGTTGGCCCCTCGGCTCTTTATAGGCCCCTGACATGATCAGAGGGGGGTCGGGGGGTCCCCACTCTGAGGTACAACATGTATGTACATTACATTGGTTGTGGAGGAGCAGCCGATCACAACACTGCTCCCCCCAGAATTTAAGTAACGCATTTAGTTAAATTTTGTTCTGTTGCGGTGGCGGTTGCCGGGCGTGGGAGGTGCGTGTGCTGGTTGCGGTGGTTCGCTGTGGCTGTCCGGGTCGGTGTCGTTGGGGGCGGTACGTTTGCGGCGTATGAAGAGCCGGGGTGTTGGTTGAGTGCGTGGGTGCGGCCGCGGCGGCTGTGGTTGCGGGCGCCAGGTGCATGGGGTGCGGCGTTTTTGTGCTCGGGGTCCCATGTGCGGCGGTAGAAACACGAGCCGTTCGTCGCGCTGCGTGTGGTCCGTCGTGGCTGCGTCGGCGGTCGCTGTTGTCGTCTGTTCGAATCACACGAACCTATTTGGTGACGGTAGCCACTCGAGGAGACGGGGCGAAGGGTATGAGGCGATCGGCGAGCACAGCGAGTTTCGTGATGTCGGGTTCGTCGCGCGCCGCTATGTGAAGGCGAATGCTGTCTAGTAGGACGCGTGTGAAAAGCTGCCGAACGAGCGGGGTCGGTGTGTCGGCCGGGAGTGCTCGAGTGAGTCGGCGGGCGAGGACTGACGGTAGTTCGTCGTCGGAAGTCGGTTGAGTAAGGCGGTGAGCCGGGAGCCGTCGGACGGTGCGTGCGTGACGAAAAGGCGAGTTGTCAACGTCTGGTAGCTGTTGGCGTTCGATGGTGCCAGCCGCTAGTAATTCGCCGAAATGGGCCGACGCTTTCGCGTTAAGGTCCGGTAATATTCGGCGAAGTTTCGCGTGGCATGGAGGTCCCTTCGTGACGATTTGATGTTCTACGCGTTGCGGTGTGTTGGCCGGGAGGGCTCTACGGAGTCAGCGGGCGTGGACTGACGGATTCTCGTGCTCGGAAGTCGGTTGGGGTCGTTGTAGAGGTCCGCTTGTCAGGGCTCGAAGGCGCGGGCGAATTTAGCATGCGGCGTCGTGAGGCCTTCGTGAGTCAATGTGATCTCGAGTTGGGCGAATCAGACGTGCGGGGATGCGGGGTCGTACGGCCGGAGCTGGAGCGTTGATGTCGGTGGAGTCGTTTCTGCGGGTGTCGGTGGTTTCGGGTCCGTGTTCTCGTTGTAGGCGCCAGTCCCGGAGAGGTGTCGTCTGGAAGTGTCAGCAGGAAGTGTGCGAGGCGCCGGCGTCCGTTTCCTTATATAGGAATCGGATGGTGTGGCGAAGTAGCGGGGGGCCGCTGCGTTGGGCGTCGAGGCGGGCGTCGGAGTGGGGCGCTGCTGTGTGGCGTCGGTGGGGGCGGCGCTGTGGGGCGTCGGAGTGGGGTGCGTGTGCCGGGCGTAGTGCTGCGGAGGTGGGGCTCGTCGCAGACGGTCGGCGGGCGCTGAGCGGCGTTGTTCGTCGTTGCTAGGCGCTGTCGTCGCACCGCGGTCGCAGACGGCGGGCGGAGGCTGCGTGTAACCACTCGGGCGTTCATGGCGCGCTGCTGGCCTGGATTGGAAGTTATCTGACTGACAGGAGCCTGAGAGTCAGATTGAAGAGTACGCTTTCTTCACCGTACCATGCTTCCTCGGGTATTCCGCAGGGGTCCCACATTGGCCCACTTCTGCTCCTGCTCCTTATCAATGGCGTCAGTACCCTAACATTGCCATCGAATACCAGGATCCTTATATTTGCGGATGACATCAAAGTTTTTACCCGTGTTTCTTCCTCCAATGATTGCCATCTTCTTCAGCAGTGTCTTGACTCCATTCTCGATTGGTGCTCCATCAACAGTCTTTCTTTGAATCCAGCCAAATGCACTGTGTCAACGTACTCAAGATCCCATGAAGTAACGGTGTTTTCATACTCCCTTGAAGGGTCTCCCCTGAATCGTCTGGAAGTAACCCGTGATCTTGGTGTTCTTTTTGATCCCATGCTTACATTCAATGATCATGTTGATGGGGTAACGTCAAAGGCTCTGAAAGTGCTGGGCTTTGTTAAGAGGTGCACACGAGATTTTACATCTCCAGAAGCCATCGTCACGCTGTATAAGTCGTTGGTGCGCCCAGTAATGGAACATGCTAGCCCTGTGTGGTCACCATTCTATAGGGAGTATATAGACCGTCTGGAAAAAGTTCAGCGTAGGTTTCTCCGTTACCTTGCGTACAGAATACGGATTCCGGCTGATCAGGTGGATCTTGAAGCCCTGGCTGGTAGATTCAACTTACCAAGGTTGGTGCACCGTCGCTTGGTCACTGATGTGATTTTTTACCACAAACTAGTCACTGGTGGTTTGCAGTGTCCAAAGCTGTTGGCCGAGGTCGGCCTTAATGTGCCTAGTTACGCCGCCCGACGGATTCCTTTATTTAAAGTGCCCTTCGCTGCATTCAATTACCAAATGCACCGCCCAATGTACCGACATCCCTCGCCTTGTCAACGCATTCCTGGACTCATCGAACTTTGACTTCTTTACTGGTTCTCTCCATGGGCTCAAGCGCCAGTTGTCTGAGTACCTTCGAGGTGTTTGACTCTAATTGGTGTATCATTTATCGCACTCATGTCTATATATATTTTTTTTCTGTTCTCACTTCCACATTTATACTGTAACCTACTTGTTACTTGTTCTTTTTACTTGTAAACGAACTATTACTAGCAACATTTTGCTCTTTCTCTGTAATTGGCGTAAGCCGTTCTATAAAATAAAATAAAATAAAAATAAAATAAGGATGAACAGACGAGGCCGAAAGTTAGCTTGAGAATGGTTATGTATTTGTTGGCCCCTCGGCTCTTTATAGGCCCCTGACATGATCAGAGGGGGGTCGGGGGGTCCCCACTCTGAGGCAACAAAGCTCTTTCAATTTTAAATAATATTTAGTCAGTTCGTGATTTAGGTAGGAAATATCGCTTTTTCTAATGAAAAGTTTCAGTTTTTTTTCCCCCTCCAAAATAACGATTTGAAAAATCGGCTGATGTTCTGTTTGTTCAAACAACATAACAGACCTTAAAATTATAAATTATTTTTAAATAAAAATAAATGTTACGAATTTTCTGCAGAGTTTTCCCAAAATATAAGCTAATAAATAAATTGTTTTATCTCACAAATATTGGACCGGCAAAAAAAGATCCACTGAGCGCCTGTCCCGGAGTATTTTTACGTTGTAGTTAACATATTCAAGAATGTATTCTGTAAATTTGGTCGCCGTTTACGGTCGTATGTGTTCATCGTTCACATTCCAACTTGTCGTGCTGAGTGTGGTTGTGGGATCGTTCAGTACGAGGTTATGTGGGATCTGTTCTAAACACCGCAGTATTTGTTGGTTTACCGTATAGTTACCTTCACCACGAGTTCATTTCAGTTTTCTTGTGAATACTGATCGGTGCGTTACGTACCTATGCTCCTTTACAGTGCTATAAAAACAATGTCATCTGATCCTTTTATTACCCAATTGCGTCCTCCTTTAAAAAAACAAAAAACAAATTATGATGCGTTGAGTTTGATTTCATTATAGTCGTTAGCTTTCTCAGTTGATTTTCATCAGATCTACACTTACCTAATTAAGCAATTCAAATGCTAATAAGAGTCAGTTTGTAAACGTTGTTTTAATAATCATATTACAGTTTTTTTTTAAGTGAAAGTTCTGCTATTTTCATCCTTCTTACCTTTTTTGAGCAACCGTTGAGCCTTACAGCGCGGAAAAATACCTTGGTAATACGAATCTCAACGTAGGTACCCTACTTGTTGCGAATAAATCATAGGTAAGTAAATTCTGTGTTTTGTCATTTTATTACCATTTTTTATATGATTTGACTCGGAAACAAGTGATCCGGTGATGCGGCAATAGATGGGAATCGGTACAAGGGAAAATACAATGGTTTAATAATGAATAATAAACCAGAAATATATTATTGCACAGTATTTTGAAAACGAATTTGCCTGTAACAAATTTCAGTCAATCCTAATCACCAAATGGACCAAATGTTTCGATTCAGCACAAAAAAATACATATAGGATAATATCAAACCACCAAAGATTCAAACAGTAAGGGTTCTTTTTCCCCAAAATGGGGAGTTTTACCCCACTGTGCGCCATGACAAGTGGTGACACGTCCAAGTATGACCCATTTAGCCGTTGGGCGAACCCTTCTCCACTGAATGGGATGAACAATGAGTAGCCAGCTAAAGAGCGAAATGATCAGATCGAAATAAATGATCTTCTCGTTGGAGGACAGCTGATAACGTCCGCACCCCTGGCAGGGCAGCCGATCGAAATTTGGAATGACCGCTTACTTTACTTTTACTATATAAACATGAGAAGAACATTACCAGAAGAATCTTTAAATAAGATAAAGAAAATTACCTCCATATCGTGCGATTCGCTCGAGGAACTCTAAACTTCCCGTTCCAAACAGGTCGCAAGGTTCGAGCAAACGAGAGGACTTAAATTGAGGAGTAGTGTTTTTGTTGTAATAGTTAGCCAGCGAGTTGTTTATGGGTTTTAAAGTGATGAGGGTAACGTAAGAACTTTGTAACGATCCCCTCACTTTCGCGATCTGCGTCTATGTTTTCAGTTTCATTATGTTTGTCCCGTGTGCAGCCTGATTAGTTGTCACTCTATCTGAGCAGCCCCATTACCTGTCTTTCATCAATACGAATCCATTAGTAGAATGGGAAGAAATGATATTTTTTTCTGCTCTTTATAAGTTGGCACGCTGGTGCATGATTCATTGGGGCAACGTCAGTTACATGCGAGCGCCAGTTTTCTAAAGCAGGGGCAACCCAAGCACGTAATGGGCTCTCGGGAAAGCATTTGGAAAAAATTAATTTTTCTTGGTAGTATACATGAAGTAGTACATATCATAGTTCAATTCAAAGCAGCAGGTCATTATACTTGTACGAAATAAAATAATTATTATGAAATGAATGTTGTAAGGGGTGAAATGTATGTATTTGTGATTAATCAAAAATGAAACGACCTCGATTCTACCCGTGTGCAGAGCCCCCTGCACTTTCCAAGGAAGTCGAGTGGTGGGAAGTCGACGTGTGACCTCATAATATAACGTCCTGCCCTAATGGGAGGTGAGAGTACCGTTACGTGGCAAATGGCCCCGAATTGAATGACTCCTATTGGGACATGTAGGTAATACGCAGGTACATCCCCATACCACTGCACCTTTTCGGACCACTGTCTCTACGATCCGTCCATTGAACTAATAAACAAAATCGTCGTTCAAGTTTACCATCCGTTCATATAACTTAATTTATAGGCATTTTGCGTCACGAAAGCGACCAGAATGCAACCACATAATGGACGAATCAGAAGCAAAATATTTGACGAGATAAGTTGAATTTAAGGTTTATTATTCTGTGAATGTGATTGCTCAGCAAAAATGTTTTATAACAACCCCTCAAAATTGTTTCTTTTACGTTTCAAGGTGCGTAGATTCCGTAAATGCGATGTCCGTCCGCCGTATCACGTGTACAGGCTTCATTTTAGGTCCAAAAAAATCGTTCTTTCGCACACATGCTCCATTTGGGCCCTAGTTGTGTCCCGAAACTTTACAGCCCGATCGGAATATACCCAGGGGTGTTATGAGTGAAAATTTGTGTAAAAATAGGTACTTTTTGCGTTTTAGCAACATGTTGGTAACATGAGCTTTTAAGGTATCGTTTTTCATGTCTTTGGGGACGAGAAGACCGAATATGAAGTCGATTTTGACCAAAGAGTAGAAAATTGAGGTTCTACCAGATGTTCAGCTCCCGAAATTGATTTTTTATGAGTCAAAAACCTGGGAAATCGTCTGAAAACACCATCAATTTGTAGAATAACACTGGAAAAAAGTGTCAACAGGTGGATCAAGACGATTAAATGGTACTATCAATGATCAGAGATAATTTATTTATATTAAAAAAAAGAAAAAGAGGGAGCGTATCTTATTCGTGTTTTGGGGGCCAAAATTGGTGGAAACCACCAGAAATAGCTATTTCAATTATTTTATATGAAAGAAACTGTAAATAAACAGCCAACATCTCTGTAGGTATGTCGAATAGAATAATAAACCCATGTGACAAGGACTTTGCAGCGTTTTTGGTTTATTATTCTGTGAATAATACACCTATGTATTCGCTCAGCAAAAAATTTTTATAACACCCCCTCAAAATTTTTTCTCTTCCGTTTCAAGGTGTGTAGATCCAAAAATGCAATGTCCGTCCGCCGTACGCCGTATCACGTCTACAGGCTTCATTTTCGGTCCAAAAAAATCGTTCTTTCGCACACATGCTCCATTTGGGCCCTAGTTGTGTCCCGAAACCTTTCAGCCCGATCGGAATATATCCAGGGGAGTTATGAGTGAAAATGTGAATAAAAATAGGTACTTTTTGTGTTTTAGTAACATGTTAGTAAAATGAGCTTTTGAGGTATAGTATTCCATGTTTTTGGGGACGAGAAGACTGAATATGAAGTCGATTTAGACCAAGGAGTGGAAAATTGAGGTTGTACCAGATGTTCAGCTCCCAAAATTGATTTTTTATGAGTCAAAAACCTGCGAAATCGTCTGAAATCCCCATCAATTTGTATAATAACACTAGAAAAAGTGTCACCACGTGGATCAAGACGATTAAATGGTACAATCAATGATGAAGGGTAATTTGAAGAAAAAAAAGGAGCGTAGTACCTAATTCAAGTTCTGGGGGCCAAATTTTGTAGAAACCACCAGAAATAGCCATTTCAAATAATTTACATGAAAGAAACAATAAATAAACAGCCGGCATTTCTGTAGAATTTATAATTTAAATAAACTATAAATAATATAATTTATAAATATAATAAAAAATATATAATTAAAAATATAATTAGTAATGATTAATAATATTAATTTATAAATATAATTTAAAAAAAATTATAATTTAAATTATAATGCTATTTCTGATTTAAAGAGTTTATTGTAGATATAGAGACCATTGGAAGGGGTTTCTTGGAAGATGAACAAATTAATTTTGAAGATATGAACAAAGTTATCACTAAACGAGATATAAGAGAAAAAAAGTTATTTGTTGAAACCAAAAGGTTCTTAGAGGAGAATAATCTTATCCTAACAAAAGCAGATAAAGGTAATTCAATCAAAATTCTAACTAGAGAACAATATATAGCTAAGGTTCATGAATTCCTTAGGGTGAGGGGGGAGCCGTCAGTTTTTGAATTGATTGAGGATCCTTCGATCATCCATCATGAGAAAATCAAGGAACTGGTCTCTGAATATCAGGGTCTAACAAAGAATCATTGGTTTTATCAGAATATGAACCCCAAACCACCCACACTGTATGGGTTTATTAAGTTACATAAGCCAGACCAGAAGATTGGACCGGTGGTTAGTTGCAGGGGAACAGGGTGTGAGAGCGTAGCTAAATTGGCGTTAAACTTATTTCAGTCTTGGGTCACATTCAAGCCAAAATATTCAATTAAAAATAGAGAAGAGTTCATAAAGAAAATACAGGGTACGAAACTAAATTCAGGAAAATATACATTAGTGTTTTGTGATGTCAATAGTTTATTCCCATCGATCCCCATTCAAAAATTAAAACAGGTATTGGAAAGACTAATTTTTTCAAAGATGACTGACAAAATAAAAGCAGAGTTTCTTTTGAAGTTGATTTATTCTTGCATAGACTGGAATTACTTCCAGTTTGATGGAACGGTGTATAGACAAACAAAGGTTTAGCTATTGGTTCACCCCTGTCACCGTTGCTTGCTGAGGTCTATATGAATTATCTGGAAGAGTCGTTTATTTTCCATAATAATAAAAACGTTACTAAATACATTCAGTTTAATGTAAGATATGTAGATGTAGAGGTACATTTTTAATTTTCAAATGTAAATCAAGACAAATTGACAATTTTGTAAAGTTCATTAATTCAATAGATCCAGACATTAAATTCACACATGAGATAGAAAATAATGGAAAGCTGAATTTTCTTGATTTAACCATTAGCATCAATTCCAATAGTCAGGCAGAATTTGGAATTTATAGGAAAGAATCTTTCACAGATTGTGTGATACCAAAGAGCTCTAATCACCCTTGGACATACAAAATGGCGGCATTTAGGTCAATAGTTTATAGGCTAAAAACAGTCCCAATGTCAAAGAGTGGTTATGACCAAGAGCTTCGCGTGATAAAAACAATTGCTGAAAATAATGGTTACCAACAGAGTTTAATTGATCAGTTAATTACAACCTATGATAAGAAACATACAAATAGAGTATTCCAAGGGAACTTGAGACCAGATAAAGACCCCCTGAAATTCAGAAGAGTGGTATACTTGAATAAGTCATCTCTACAAATAAAGAAACAGCTCAAGGCGGTAGGAATAACACCTGCTTTTTATACTAACCTAAACATTGCAAAACTAAATAGGTAACTCCAAAATCAAAAATAAGAATGAAAAGTTAGAAAGTGGGATTTATACAATGAAATGTGCAGGGAATAATGAGGACCAATGTAATGGGGAATATGTGAGTCAAAGTGGGAGGATGATCAGTTGCAGGGAAAAAGAACATCTAGGTAAAGTTAGAAGCCTTTCTAAATGCCAACAAGAAATTGAGGGGTGTTTGGAATTCATAGCCACATGAGACCAACAGCAGGTGTCAAATGAAACTCAAGAAAATACCCAGATGAAATTAAGACAGCTTGAAACAAAATTAAGTGATTTAGAAGAAAGGAATTCAGGAATTTCCAAACATATGTTCAGGATGGGCCACAAGTATGGGGGAGAGCTCAAGCTGGTCAAGAAGGTTCATAAGGGAAAAAGGATGGATTTATGGGAAAATTTAGAAATTTACATATCTAAAAAGACCAGAGGGGAACTAAATTTAAATGATAGATTTTCAGAAGATAATTTTAAGTGTATTAAAACATGGGAAAAAAGTTTGAATAAATGGGGTATACCTACTTTGATGATTGGGTTGTCATATAGTTTAGTTTTAGTTTTGGTGGTACTATAATTTACATAAAAGATATAGCAATACTCTCTGTGCAATAAATTAATTTAGGGTGCAATTGGGCAGACTTATTTATGTCCTTTCTCCATAACAACATGTGTAGACTAGACAGAAATTGTATAACATGCCTAGTCAGGTTAGGAAGTTTGTGGTAGGTTTCACTTCTATCTGTGTTTACCTGAGTTTACCTGATGATGCTCAGAATTTGAGTGAAAAGCTTTGTGTATTTAATAAATTAGTGGTAAGCGAAAGGTGTATTTATTTTCTGCTTAGCCCACATTAAGATGGCTTACCACAAAAGGGAAATAACGCAATTCGATGAATTGATGAGCGTTTTTTTTTTTAAACACCGGCAAGTTACTAGCCCATCCTGATGCACGTAACTACGCGTGAATTTGAATTAATTTATTATTGTTATTGCAGGAACACCTTTCATATTTTTCGTCAATCGCCAATTCCATTATCTCACAGAACCGTCTCGATCCACGCAACATAATAACACGACGATACTAAAATACGAACAATGAACGAGGAACCAGGTGAAACCAAACAAAATGCTGCGGCAGGAATTGTACACTGACTTGTCATTCGCCGAAAGAGGCTCTCTTTCTCCGAAACTCATTTGCCGAACGGGGTCCCCGTTTCAGGCTCGACTCCCGGGACATTCGCCGAAACGGGTTACGCCCACCCAGGGGTGATATGGGAGAAAAATGAGTGTATAAAAATAGGGGTTATCGAGGGATTTTTGAGGTTTTAGTGAACATGAGCTTGTGAGGTATCGTTTTCCATGTTTTTTAGGGCGAGAAGACCTATTATTAGGTTGATTTTGACCGATGAGTGAAGAATTGAGGTTGTAACGAAGGTTAAGCTCCCGAAATTCATTTTTTATTAGTCAAAAACATGGGAAATTGTCTGAAATCACCATACATTTGTATAATAACACTAGAAGTAGTATCAGCAGGTAAGTAAATCAAGACAATTAAATGGTACTATCAATGATCAAAAATAATCTGTTTAAAAAAACCGAGCCTAATTCGTGTTTTTGGGGGCCAAAATTAGTGGAAACCATAAAAAATAGCCATTTCAATAATTGCACATGAATGAAACAATAAAGAACAGCCAAAATTTCTGGAGGTATGTCCAATAGAATAATAAACCCATGTATCAAGGACTTTGCAGCGTTTTAAAATTTTATTGACCACTGAAGCAAGATTTGTAGCCTCAGCCTGTAATTTAATGTGGGGTGTGGGATGTGCAACGAAATCGAGTGATTGAAATGAAAATAACTTGGAAACCAGTGATAACTTATCACGAGTGGGTGTGTATTTCATCGCACACAGCCGCGATGGTATTGATATGGGGCCACTGGGGATTGGGTGCATCCAGGCCGCTCTGATTGACGCAGTGTGATTGCAGAATGCGCGGGAAATCTCGAAAGCCAGTAAGTTATCTAATTTCGGCGGGAATAAAGAAGGGAGCTGATTGGCTTAAGGGTCGTCATTGGGGTACTGACGTGGACGGGGGGGGGGGGGGGGGGGGCACTACGTGACCACGTGGTCTTTTCAACCGCTCGTAATTATTTTATTGCATTTCCTCCTGTCCTTCAATCCGTTGAAAGCCTTTTTTAGAGGTTCGGCAGCTCTTCCAGGGCGTCGTTTGCATCTTCCGTCGTGGTTCGCCTGTGAAGAAGTACAGCGCATCGAATGCTACACTCCCCCAACCTTTCCACGCAAATCAATATAAACAACGGGGATTGAATTAATGAGTGATACGGGGTAACAATGAGGGGTATCCACGAACAGGGGCGTCGCTAGACGAACATACAAGGGAGAAGGTTTGGAACCATGAAGTTCCTAACTCTGTTCAACAGCTGATATTCAGTTTTTAGCAAATTGTTGAAGGAATGGAGCAACTGACTCATAAAGTTTTGTACCTACAAGGTTTATGAATAGCTTCTTCGTGCAGATCAGTTATGAGACGTAAGGAATCTATTTTTTGGATTTTACCTACCTTGTTTTGTTTTTTGAATGTAATATAATGAAGATTTAAAAATCTTGGCTAAGAACGGAAAAAAATTTGATAACTACAGAAGAAAAGTGCTAGAAATATTTTGGCTTCAGGCTTGAAAAAGGCGATAAGTCCGAATCAAAAATATTTGGTTGCAGGTGCGTTTTTTTACTTCAATAACTCATTCAATAAGGATACGGTTCTTTTTATTTATTGGAGAATTTTCGAAGACATTTTCTCAGTATCCGAAATTCTTCAACGTTGGATATGTCGTATTAAACTGCTTTCCATATCCAACTGGAAGAGTAATAGTACCTACCAGTGGAAATCAGCCCGAGAAAAAGTTTGTAGGTCAAGTCCGTGGTGAGTTCAAGTTTATAGTATCACCTGTTGCTCAACATAATTCCTTTAACGTTTTATGAAATATATTTTCATTCCTGTTTTGTACATCAACAAAGCGACTAATCATTTAAAATATTAGTGACTAATAGTGAAAAACTGTTTACACTAGCTTGTCACCAGATGGGCGGGTTCGATTCCAGGTAGGACTTCGGCCTCTTGAGGATCAGAGTATAACAAGTAGAGCGCATTAACAAAAAGCAAGTTGGGACAGGCTCCACTACGCCCCGTTGATATAAATATACCCATTGTTAAAACTCAAAGAAACGCGACTTTACAACCAGCTAGGTACAGGACAGTCTGCGACAGATTTCTCCACTGCAGCCCCAACAACCTGTAACCTCCTCAACAAGTTTCAGAACAAAGCACTGTGATGTTTCACAGGTGCCGCAAAATCCACCCCAATTGCGGCAGTGGAGGCCCAGACAGGCGTTGAACCACTCAAGTTCCACCGAGAGTTGAGCACATAAAGTTGGCTGAGAGGGTTGCGCGGCTCCCGGTTAAGCCCTGGCAAGATTATCAACAGCCTACAGCCTACACAAAGTCTCGTGACCCAAAGAACATTCCTCACTGCGGCAGAGTCGATAAATTCGCAGTAAGTAGAGCTGCACTGGCCAACACGAGAGTGCTTTTCCACTGCCACTTTAGCTGATGCTCGCCTCATTGTTCCTGCTCATAGCCTGTCAGTGGGCTTGAAACAAGGAAAGACGATGCGAGTGTGTTCGAGCTGCTGACCCGGTCTTTAGAAACCATCTCCACGCACTACCCGTCTCAGCAACGGGTCACATATCTACACCTCAAATGTAATAGGGGTCCTGCGACAGAGCTTCTGGGAGGATGGAAGCCGGCTTTTTCTCCCCAGGAAGTGTGGAGGGGAGTTTTGCACGAACTTCGATGCTGAACTGAGGGCCGTCTCTGAAGCTGCTAAACGCCTCGACAGGCTTTTCTCAATGATAGGGAAAGTGAAACAACTTCGTGCCACTTGAAAAAGCCATTGAATTGATTGAGAGATGGGCGGCTCTGGAACGAAAAGTTAGAGGAAAGGGTAGCGAAGAGCCACGGATGCTGAACCCAGCATCTGAGTATCGGTCGAAGGCGAGAGTGCCGTTTACATGGCAGTTTACTTGGATGACCTAACATTAGCTTCCAAAGATCCTACAAAATTGAAAGAGGTCAAAGATTAAACAAAAGCTGAATTTCGAATAAAAGACATGGGACGAATTCACTATCGTCTTGGTATTGAGTTTCACTACGAGAAAAAGAGAAGTATTTGTCCCAACGAAAATGTATCAGTGAGCTACTTGAGCGTTACAGGATGAATGACTGAACCCATCACGTCGCACATCGAAACTAATATCAAGTTTGATGATGCAACCGCCGATGAAAACGGTGGGCTGGAAAATGATGATGTTGGAGGCTACTTCGATGTTTTGCCGGAAAATCCGTGGAGGGGGGAGAATTACCCTGAATCTGAACCTCGACAACTTGATCTCGCAACAATTATCCAATCTGTGATGTCAAAAAGATCAGATTTGAATTTCTCCTCTGCGCTTAGAGATTTGATCCGATGACCACTCGTGATGCCCGGAAGACGAATGATAAATTCACACCTATCAGAGAATGATTGTGGAATATGGTTTTTGACAGTTGCCAGAAGTATAATGCCCCACCGAATATCTCACAGTTGATGAGACGTTGCTCAGCTTTAGGGGTAGGTGCCCATTCAAAATATAAACTCCTACAATACGTGACAAGTACGGGCTGAAAATGTGAGACCAGAACTTTTTATTTTTTGGGAAGAATACCTTGCATCGGAAAAGGTCGATCTCTCAAGAAACTGGTGTAGGTACTGACACCTAAACAGTACCTATGTGCTGAATGTAGTACACTTGTAAAACTCCAACCGCAGCATTACAGCAGATAATAATTGCTTCTGCTCATTTCAGTTTACAGTAATGCTATCAGAGCGTAAGCTCACACTCGTTCGAAAAGTAAGAGGGAAATATCGCATTCTTCTTTCATTTCAACTGACGGAATACGACTTAAGACATCAAGATTCTTGTATCAGCCGGATGATGGCTGCTTACAGACAAAAACCGAAGAATGTAATCTTATCTAATATCTACCATGCATGACCATGGCAAAATAGATTCCGAGTCCAACAAACCAGAAATAATACATAATAGAGTTTTATAATTCGACAAAAGGGAATAGACGTGTACTACCAAACATTCATCTCGGTGATGGCCCATGAGGTATTTCCACTGCATTCTTGACAAAGCTGGAATACATAGTTACGTGTTGTCCAAAATAAAATTATATACGAGCGCTCGAGCTGATTCCTTGAAATTACTGGCTTGTTCTCTCACGGAGCCACGCAAGAAATAACGAGTTTACAATGCACGACTGCCTAAGGTATTTCGAGCAGACATCAGAATTGTACTGCGTCTTAATTTTGGAGAAGTCAACCATCACCTTAACAAAGTCCTCGTGAGCAGCCCAGGAAAAGAAGGCGGTATGATTTTTTTCCACGTGTTTGAGTCAGGGAAACCACATTTTCCTGCGAAAATTGCAAGAAGACCACTTCCACCAAAGATAACTGTCGTGAGTCCCTCCCGGGAACACTCCACTAACAACCTTAAAGCTCTCACCAATATTCCTATGTAAAAATTACCTTCCGCTAATAAACATCTGAGTGGGGAGACAGGCGACAGAATCCGGGGGACACAACCTGGTGCCCCACTACCAGCTCCCAACAGGGAGCTGGAGGGAGAGGACTCCAAGTCCTATATAACCCCGGATCCTGGAGCTTTAGCTTCATTCGACACTTCCTCTAACCAGCTCTCTCTTCTCTCTCTCCTACCTTCCTCCTCCCAGATGCCTGGTGGTATCCGCCGCTCTGGGAATTCACCTCCTACCTTTTCCCCTTATCTACATCGGTGGATATCCGCCGCCTAGATAAGCACCTTCCTTCACCTACATCGGTGGATTACCGCCGCCTAGGTGAATTTCCTTCCTCTCGCCTACATCGGTGGATTACCGCCGCCTAGACGAGATTCCTTCCACTCACCTACATCGGTGGATTACCGCCGCCTAGGTGAATTTCCTTCCTCTCACCTACATCGGTGGATTACCGCCGCCTAGGTGAAATTCCCTCGCTCTCCTCTACTTACTCCTTCACGCCACCGTGATGATCAATTTAAATTCATCACAGTGGTGAACCCGACGTTCATCCAACCTTCTACCTTTCCTCCCTTCTTACCAACTCATGTGTCGCCCCAGTCTAGTTCGGTGTCCCGCATTTTAAATTCACATTTAAAATAGTCAGTATAAATTCGCAATTTTTGGCCCACCCGCAACCACACACAGCTCTCAACTCTCCGCCGCATTCGAACCCGACGCCGCTCATTGCGAATTTTCAAATTCAACCGCTCAAATTGAATTTTGTTCACAGCCACCTCCACCATGGACCCGAACTCGCCATCACCGCCGCTCCTCCGGCCGTCCCTGCTGCAGCCGCCGACCGCTGCGGCTTCTGACGCAACCGACAACCCCTTCACCAGCCTCTCACCACCCGGCTCCACCGCATCCACCGCCGCCGCTGCCGCCGCCGCTGCAGCTGCCGCACACGCCGCCGCCGACGTCACGACGGCCTCAGCGTCATTCCCGCTGTCGCTACCCCCCTTCTACACGCACGACCCCGCACTCTGGTTCTTCCAGGTCGACGCTGCGTTTTCTGCCGCCAACATCCGCAGCCAGCGTACCCGCTACTCCCGCATCATCTCTCTACTACCGTATGAGATCCTCCTGCAGACGTCGGACATCTCCCCCGACGCCACGGCCGCCTACGACGACCTCCGCGCACGCCTCATCAGCTTATACCAACCCTCCAAGATCGCACGTGTCGCAGCGCTCTCCCAGCCTTTACATCTCGGCGATCTAAAGCCCTCCCACCTATACCGTCGCCTACGTCACCAGCTACACGACGTCGTGACGGCCGACATCGCTCGAACGTTCTGGCTGCGAGCCCTCCCCCACCCCATCCAGATGGCGCTCGCCAGCCACCTCGACGGACCGGACGAGCCGCTGCTCCGTCTAGCCGACACGGTTTACGACCTCGCCGCGGCCGCCAGCGTCACGGAAGTCGCCGCGCCCCGCACCCCCACCCCGCGCAGGGACCGATCACCGTCTCAAGAGCGCCACCGGCCCCCCTCTCTCCACCGGCGCCGCTCCCTCTCAGTCGATCGCCGGCCAGCCCCCTCCTCCGACCACCGTCGCCAGCGCTCGGCCGACCGCCGCACCATCTCCCCCACCCAGCAACGAAGAGGGAGGTCCCCAAACACGACGGCCCCCTCCAACTCCGCGCGCCCCACCAGGACCTACCTCCCAGCGGACCCCCCCCACCGATGTTTCTACCATGTGAACTTCGGGGGGGAGGCCCGCAAATGCCAGCCCCCCTGCTCCTACTCCTCCAAGCAGGAAAACGCGGACGCCCGCCGGTAAATCCGGCGGGCCCCCCTCCTCGCCAACACGGGGGGGACCACCACCAACCCCTCCCCGCCCGCATTCACACCACCACCACCAAGCCTCGCTACCCCTCCTACGCCGCCGCCACGGCTGCCAACCTCCCGGCCGCGTCTGACGTCGCCGCAAAACACACCACCTCTCCATCAACTGACCCCCCACCCCGAGTCAGCCCCTCCAAGCCCGCCTCCAGGGCAGCCAACCTTCCGGCCGCCACTAGCGCCGCCGCTTCCGTTCCCCCACCCCGGAACGGCCCCTCCAAGCCCGCCTCCAGGGCAGCCAACCCTCCGGCCGCCACTAGCGCCGCCGCTACCGTTCCCCCACCCCGGAACGGCCCCTCCAAGCCCGCCTCCAGGGCAGCCACCCTCCCGGCCGCCACTAGCGCCGCCGCTACCTTTCCCCCACCACGGAACGGCCCCTCCAACCCCGCCCCCAAGACAACCACCCCTCCGGCCGCCACTCGCGCCGCCGCTACCGTTCCCCCTCCCCGGAACGGCAAAAAAAACGCCCCGCGTCTCCTTCGCGGGGGACCAACCACCGCCATCGCACCCGCCCATCACCTCGGACGAACCAAGCCCCCCCCCTCCGACAGACCCCAACACCTCAGCAATTTTACCTCACTCCGCCCCAGCTCACCAACGCCTGTTCCTAAAATGCTCGAAAACGCACGTCCCGTTCCTCGTCGACACAGGGGCGGCGCTCTCCATATTCCCGAATAATATTCTCCGGCGACAGGCGCGTTGTTACCGGCAACTCCTCTACGCCGCCAACGGTACCACCATCCCCTCGTACGGGACGTACCGCTCATCAATCCATATGAGCGGGCTCGCGTACGAGTGGGAATTTACCGTGGCGGACGTAGAGAAAGCTATCCTGGGGGCCGACTTCCTCGCATATTTCGGCCTCCAGGTAGACGTCCGTAACGCGCGCCTGCTCGACCCCTCCACCCAGAAACCCATCCCCGGGTTCATTCATGCGGTGGATCGTCCCCCTTCCCAGTTTGAACAACTCCTCCTACACTACAAACCCCAGCGCCGCCCCTCAGCTCACATCTCGCAGACCCAGCACTACATTGAAACCTCCGGCCCCCCAATATCCGCAAAAGCACGACGCCTCCACCCCCTCCAACTCTCACAGGCCCGCAAACACTTTGATAATCTCATCAAGGAAGGCATTATCCGTCCCTCCAAATCCCCGTGGGCTTCTCCACTACATATTGTGCAGAAGCCTAACGGGGATATCCGCCCCTGCGGTGACTACCGCCGCCTCAATGCCCGAACAACCCCAGATCTCTACAACGTCCCGCATCTCCGGGACTTCTCTTCCCACCTCCACAACACAACCATCTTTTCTACACTCGACATCTCTCGTGCCTTCCATCACATTCACATCTACCCCCCTGACGTTCCTAAAACAGCTATCATCACCCCTTTCGGCCTGTTCGAGTATATCAAAATGGGTTTCGGCCTCCGTAACGCTGCCCAAACATGGCAGCGTTACATGGACAACATTCTACGAGGCCTACCCTTCGTATTCTGTTTTTTGGACGACGTACTGATCGCTTCCCGGGACCCAAAGGAACACCTCGCACACCTCAAACAGGTTCTTGACATCTTCGCCGCCGAGGGCCTCACCATAAACGCTCCGAAATGTGTTCTCGCCCAACCCTCCGTCCGCTGCCTCGGCCACCAGGTTTCGTCCGAAGGAATAAAACCCCTGCCGGACAAAGTGCACACCCTCACCGATTTCCCACAACCCAACACTGTCTCAGAACTCCGCCGTTTCCTGGGTATGTTGAACTTTTACCGTAGACACATCAAACACGCAGCACAACACCAACAACCACTCATACACGCTATCCCACAACCGGCAAAGAAAAACGATAAACGCCCCATTTCCTGGACCCCCACCCTCACGACCGCCTTCCAACAATGCAAACAGGACCTAGTAGACGCCGCTCTATTGGCCCATCCCGATCCCAATGCCCCCCTCTCCATCACCACGGATGCGTCCGACTGGGCCATCGGGGCAGTACTCCACCAACACACCGGCGCCACCCCCCAACCTCTCGGCTTTTTCTCTAAAACTCTGTCCCCCACACAAAAAAATTACTCCACCTTTGACAGAGAACTCCTCGCCATCCACGAAGCCATCAAACACTTCCGTGACTTCGTGGAGGGCAGGCAGTTCTCTGTCATAACCGACCACAAGCCCCTCACCCACGCCCTCCTCCAAAACCGAAAATCAGCCTCCCCCCGTCGCCTCCGGCAACTCGAATTTATCGGACAATTCACGTCCGATATTCGTTATTTGCCGGGGGCCGACAACTGCGTCGCCGACGCGCTCTCCCGCCCCACCCCTGCGCCGGTGGCGGAGTTACTGCCCTTCCCTTCCCCGCAAACCCTCAAAAACCACCAAACTCCTACTTCCGATCCCGCACTTTCCAATCTCATCTCCGCCTCAAAATTGGAACAGCTGCCTCCCCTCGATCTCTGGTGCGACGTATCGGCCGATACACCGCGCCCGTACGTCCCACCGGAGCTGAGGAGGCAGTTGTTCCTACATTACCACTCCCTCCATCATCCCGGCATTCGGGCGAGCCGGGACCTCATCAAGACGCGGTACTTCTGGCCCCATATGAACACGGATATACGTACCTGGGTTCTTGGGTGCCAGAAGTGCCAGCAATTCAAGGTCTCGGCTCACCCCCATGTACCTCCCCAACCTATCCCCGATTCTCTCCCGTGGGAACACGTCCACTTGGATCTGGTCGGCCCTCTTCCCCCCTCCGAGGGGAAGAGGTATTGCCTCACCATGATCGACCGTGCGACAAATTGGGTAGAGTGTATCCCACTCGCCCACATTACCGCGGACGCCGTCGCCGCGGCCTTCCTCAATCAATGGATCAGCCGCTACGGCTGTCCGCGGACACTCACAGTCGATCAGGGGAGGCAATTTGAATCGGCCCACTTTGCCGACCTGCTCCGTTCCCTCGGGATTCAGAAAATCCGCACCACTCCTTATCACCCTCAATCCAACGGGAAAATAGAGCGGTGGCACTCGGTCCTCAAGCAAGCCATCTCCACATCAGCCACTTCCCCTTCATGGACCAAAACCCTCCCCTACGTTCTACTTAGCCTCCGCACTTCCGCCCGTCCTTCAGACAACACAAGTCCCGCACAACACGCTTTTCGAGACCCTTTACGTTTACCAGCCGACATCTTCACCCCACACCCCGCCCCGTCAATTAACAGGGAACCACTCCGCACAACAACACCACACAACGACACCACCTATCCCACACGTTTTTACACAGCCACTCACATGTACTTGAAGGAGCCCGGCATCCACAAAACATTTCAACCTCTCTACGCCGGGCCCTTCCACGTCATCCGCTCCACAAACACGACGGCTACCCTGTTAATTGACGGGAAGCCCCACACTGTACCCCTCGCCCGATGTAAACCAGCCCCCGTCCTCCCAGACACTTCGCCCCACACCACTCACCCGACCACCCCTACACCACAAACGCCACACATCACCTCCATTTCGCCCACCGGACCCCAACGTCGCCACCCACCTCCGCGACGTCCCGGGTACCGGCTCCCACCGGCTCTTCCCCTTCACCACCGCCCCGGCAGTGAAGGGGCCCCTCTGTCAGTCTTCACTAACGTGAAGACTGTTAGAGGGAGTCGCCTCTCTCACCCCATCACCTCACCATCATTACACACTCACCACATTACACTGCACACTATCCACACCCAGGGAACGGCGGATTTCACAACCCCGCTCCAATCTGTCTCCCCTGAACCCGTACCTAAAACTTGTACATACCTGTAAATACCTGTACATACCTGTAAATACTACCTGTAAATACCTTGCGAATATCTAACTATCTAACTACTATCTAACTATCACTCCTCTTATCATCATCATCAACCTCATCACCTTTGTAAATATTGTCACTTCATCAAATTTTTTTTTTTTTTTTTTTTTTTTTTCATCACACCCTCCTTGTACATATGTTACCCATCATCAAATTTCGTCTACTTACATCTACTTACATCTACTTACGTCTACTTATATCTACTTATGTCTACTTATGTCTCCTTATGTCTACTTTTGTCTACTTAGCCCTACTTATGTCTACTTATGTCTACTTATGTCTACTTATCCCACTACTTGTATATCACCCTAGATTTAAGACACCTCCGGTCACTCTTCTGCCTTCAGCACTGCAATTGTTTGTTTCAGCCTTCAGCTCCTGTATCCTTGCGCCTTCAGCTCCCCTTTTTGTTTCCGCAGCCCTCAGCCACTGTCAACTTGAGCCTTCAGCTACCTCAAACATTGGTTCGAACTGGGGGGACCTCTGTCGTGAGTCCCTCCCGGGAACACTCCACTAACAACCTTAAAGCTCTCACCAATATTCCTATGTAAAAATTACCTTCCGCTAATAAACATCTGAGTGGGGAGACAGGCGACAGAATCCGGGGGACACAACCTGGTGCCCCACTACCAGCTCCCAACAGGGAGCTGGAGGGAGAGGACTCCAAGTCCTATATAACCCCGGATCCTGGAGCTTTAGCTTCATTCGACACTTCCTCTAACCAGCTCTCTCTTCTCTCTCTCCTACCTTCCTCCTCCCAGATGCCTGGTGGTATCCGCCGCTCTGGGAATTCACCTCCTACCTTTTCCCCTTATCTACATCGGTGGATATCCGCCGCCTAGATAAGCACCTTCCTTCACCTACATCGGTGGATTACCGCCGCCTAGGTGAATTTCCTTCCTCTCGCCTACATCGGTGGATTACCGCCGCCTAGACGAGATTCCTTCCACTCACCTACATCGGTGGATTACCGCCGCCTAGGTGAATTTCCTTCCTCTCACCTACATCGGTGGATTACCGCCGCCTAGGTGAAATTCCCTCGCTCTCCTCTACTTACTCCTTCACGCCACCGTGATGATCAATTTAAATTCATCACAATAACAAAACTAAATCGGCGTGTCAAAATTGCCAGGTGAGATTTGGCGATTCGGATTGAATGTATTCGTTATATAATTATGTACCTTACATACAACATATTCGGCAGTTTCTTGGTTCATAGTGCTTACTTTTATTTAATTATTTGTTTATTGTGAGAGTTTGATTAGAGAGAATGCTCATAGATCCATTCATGTGATTATGAAAAGTTTTATTTCTAATAACCCTTCAACAATAATTATCCTTTACTAATAACCTTTTGATTTATTTTATTTTATAATTCTCTCCAGTTTCCCGATTTTCCGCCTTCTAAATTATGCAAGTGCTAGAAGGTGACGGTAGAATATAATAGGAAGGAGCTGCCTGGAAGCCCCAAAACCTCCCCTTGTAGGTACCTAGGTAGGCAGCTATCCACCTTGCGGCCTGACTAGAGTGGTGGCGGTAGATCACTTCCCTCCTGCTCGCAGCTCAACAGCGTGGGAAACACTCGACGACTGACCTCGATTCAGTACTGTCTCATAGTTTTATCGGTTATTTTCCACTATTCTCGCAGGGGATGGAGTGAGGAAGAATATAATAATAATAATAAGGCCCCACGCCCCCCACTCGCGTCACCACGTGGCACTTTTTACCCCCCACGGGTGATGACCACCCAAATAATAATAATAATAATAATAATAATAATAGGGAATAAAATAAATCCGTTACTTTTCATGTAAATTAAATTTTCAATTTGCCATTTCTCTCCTGACATCTTATAATTGGCGGCATTACGCTAGTAACTGCTCAAACTATCCTGAAGCCATCAGCTTCAGGTAGACAGACTAGCAAACTTGCACAAATCGAGCGCCTTACACAAGAAGTGTGCTTCCAAGAAATTGTAATAAATTCCATGTTCAAGACGAAGTGTTTTTTCGTAGTTTGAAGTTAGATTTTCAGAGCAAAGATTATTATTGTTACAGAGGGGGGGGGGGGGGGGATTATTTCAGGGTCTAAATTTTGTCAACTGAAGGCAAATGCGGCCAAGTGGGCAAGTTGACTGTTCAGTTGAAATGAAGACGGTTTATTCAAATTGTTGAATGTTGTTCCAAGCCTAAGGAAACTTGAAAAACGCTGGAAAAATGGATCGGGGACTGGGTGGCCCACACGGTAGAGGGTATGTCTCATATAATCACCGTAGGGACCGAGGGTTTAGGTATCTGAAGGGTGCGGTAAATTGGAAGTTGAGCAACCGAAAAAACTGATCCGTTCTTATTGGACACGCAGATGCCAACTGGGGTAATTGACCATGACCAAAGATGATTCAGCGGGATGGATTTTTTTTCAAAATTTATTTGTTATTATTATTTTTTGTTGAGGAGGTGCCTTCACATACTGTTACAGTTCAGAACTGTTACAGTTCTCTGTCACAATTTCTAGGATCGAAGCAGAATTTCTCTCTTAAAAGAATCCACAAAAGGTCTTTATTTGAATAGGCTATTTGGAAATTCGGGCAATCCAACGTGGGGAAGTAGAAATCAAAAATAATAACCAAAGAGCGATGAAATGAATAGGAACCCTAGTGCACCATGACAGATCTAAACACATTGAAATTCGTCAAGCGTTGATACGGGGGCAATGAACAAGGGGTAAACAAGAATCCAATTTATATCAGCATGTGTACATGTCAGCTGATAAACGACGTGGTAAAAGTAAAAAAACTAAACAGGCTGGGGCTTTTTCTCCGACCGCTCTGCCAGCGTCGTGGACGAGATCAGCTGTCCTCCAGTGAGAGGATCAGAATTCGGTCTGATCATTTCGCTCTTTACTTGGCTACTCATTGCCTCGCCCCCTTGAGTGGAGAGGGGTTCGACCAACAACAGCTACACGGGTCATACTTGAACGTGTCACCACGTGTCACGGTGGTCACCCATCCAAGTACTAACCACGCCCGAGGTTTCTTAACTTCTGTGATCTCACGAGAACCGGTTTATTCCACTTGATAAGGCCGCTGGGCACTCAACACCGTGGGTATTCTTCGGTTTTGGGGCTGCAGCCGTTCAATTGAGGGGTCGTTTTGAATGTCAGGGCCATGACTGGACTCCAGTATCATAGGATCACCTGTTGCACAAATGAATGCCTTTCGTGTTTTACGGAATACATTTTCATTCGTGTTTTGTGCATCAACATAGTGACTAATTATGCAAAATAATAAATTAAGTACAACCAGCTCGCTACAGGACGCCTCACTCTGCAAAAAATATAACGTCTGCCCACATGTGGCACATTTCGTTACTGTGTCATTCACGTTGATAAACATATTGTAATTACTTTTAATAATCATAAGCTAATAATTCTTTTTTATAGATGATAGAGTTTCAATGATGGCGCATCCGCAGACGAGGGTTTTTATAGTCGCTATAGTCAAATTCATAATGAGATCGTCTAGGCACCTCACCGACAAACTGTTGTGGAATTCATCATACGGTTTATTAATTCTATAATTACTATGCGAGTTAAAAGGCCTTCACGTTTTCGCAAGCGCAGACAGACGCGTGGGAGCCGCTGTTATCCCAAATTTCAGCTAATCAGGACCATTTTCAGGGAAAGGATTTGCAGACACGCGCACTGAAAGACAGACACGGAACCAAAATAATTTGTCCAGAAAAGTTCTGAACTGCTAATCGTGAGAAGAAATTATGATTTTGGAGGGCACAATTTTTTGTCAACCAAAAGTTATTTCAACGCTGGTAGAAGCATGAAGAACTGGAACTCGCCGAGGATATGATTCATACCCAATCTGATACCGTAGCAATCTTGTACATATGTCGTACAACAGTTCTGGTTTTGAGGCTCGAATTCTATTAAAAACATTAAGCTCCTTTAACAAAACAAATCAGGTATTAAGGTACCTACTAGTTTATTATTATTAGAAAAATTAACTAAACCAATCGAAAACCGTATTTTTAATCACATAGGTATTTGACAATTTTTTCCTGACTAACTTCGAACATCCTGATGAAATTCAAAAGAGTACCTACTCGTGGTGTGGTATATTACAACAAAATTTTAAGGCGGTTTGGCAAAACCACCAATACTGAACCACATCTCCAATACTGAAAATGTTTGTAAACCGATTTTCCTCTATATTTATAATAGAATAGAATAGGTAGAATATTTTTATTCAGAATATTTACAACATAGGGAAAGTAGCGTCTCCTCGTTCCTATCGCATACTGCTGGGCACTATTAGACTTTGTCTGTGTTGTCGAGCTTCGAGTCGCTGAATTCCTTCAAGTTCTGCTGGTATATTTTCTTAATACGAGTGCATATATAAGCTATATTTATTAAGTTTTCAATACTGTCCGTGCCTTTCTGTACTATCCACGACACAATTCCGGTTTTATTTTATTCTCAAGCAGTTTTTGGGCGATTTGATGATGCCACTTAGATTTATATTGATTAGAAATATACAATATGCAAGTTGGGCTTGGAGAACAACTCAAGGCCTGGGGGGGGGGGGGGGGGATGTTTCCATCTGTCACAAAACGAGTTTGGTGGTGTGGTATTCTAGTGCTGTTTATCATGTGTGGGTGTTTATGATAAAAGAGGAGCAAAACCTTCACATATATGACGAATACTGAAGACCTTTGCAAGATCAAATACTCCTGCGTCGGGCTCCTAAGAGGCAGGGAAAACATAATTTTCCAAATTGATTTTCGCTTCAAAAACAGTTTATGTTGATATGTGGTTTATAGGTACCTACCTCCCCAGATGAAAATTCCATACTGAGTAGCAGGCTGATGCATGCTGTAGAAGATAAGTTTCAATTTGTCTTGTTGAAGACGAGACGCTTCTCCATCCACAACCAGTTGTCGCCACGTAGTTTCAGTGGTGACAAACAGGTGTCTGGTTTGTTTATATTGTGAAAAATATATTCACTTCTAATTTGACTATCGAAATATCTGGTCGTGTTTGTTCACTAAAAATAATATGTCTTTCGGCAGAATTTTTCTTATATTGTTCAAAATTTAAGTGAACTTCTTAATTTTATTACAGCAGTAATCTCTACCTTACAACATAATCAGTCGGGTTTTGACAACCCCCTATGCCACGATTAGATACAGGCTCGAATTTCATTTAGGAATCGATCAAAAAGCCAGTTTTTCCTATTTTGTCGAGGGTTTACACAACCCGCAACAAACGCCAAAATTACCAACTCGAGTTTGGATCTATTCGACGAAATCACAAGCTGCTCGAGTGGTGGGCAAGGTTTCTTGTCAATACCCGACCGACTCAGTGTTAAGTAACTTAAATGGTTTGGTTTTCGACAGTGAAAAAAGTGAACTCTAAACGTTTTGTTCAACGGAAATTTCCAGTTTTGGAGTTCGAGCATATAGGGTTCTGCAAAACTGCCCAACAACACATGTTAAAGCCCTTTTGTATGAAAATTTGCAAATGAGAAAAATGTCGTTTTCTGGACTATTTTGACCTCCAAGGACCTCGTTGAAATCCACTTGTTTGTGTTTTGAACAATGACGCTTGTTCCGTACTAATGAAGGTCGATTAGGAAATCGAATGATTAGGGTCATGTAAAATGTAACGGGAATTAAGGGAGAGAACGATAATCGCTTTACGCAGGAAGAGAACTGTCATCGCTTGATATAATTCGAAAGTGTGGCAGCGTAATTTTAGAGATGAGTTAATGAATGAAATCGCCCCTCAAATTACATGCAGAGCGCGAGGGACGGCAACCGACTTCGCAATTAATCCCTTTCCATTTGGAGAATCAATGAAAACACAGATGCCCGTCAAATCCTTTGCAGTTGCACAGTTTCAAGAACTGGACTCACTGAGGACCGCCAACAAGATGATGAGCTTATCCGACGTTACACGGGATGTGCAAATGATGCTGTGTGGACATTAACGAAATTCACTGGAAAGTCCTCTTCAGTCGGTCTAAATGAGATAAACGGAAATGTAGTTTATTCAGAAAACCCCTGTTTATGTGAACCCCTGTGAAACGGAAATCCCTCCAAAATCCGTTTCACGCATTGGAGATCTAAATTATAGATTTTCTCGTATATATATGAATATATATATATATATATATTATAATTTCGGATGTGGAGAAATTATCAAACTAGTCTTGAGGGATGATTTTATTGTGCAAAATTTTTGTCCTGGATCAGGACCCTAGTCCTGCAGACCTACAGAGAACAGACAATGTGAATGGATATTACCTATTTCGTTTTGCGGGTACATAAGTTATCATGTTCTCTAGCTGAATTATTACGTAGGTTGATGTTATTGGTACTGAAAGTACTTACGTTAGTAAGGTAGAAATAAATCTTAGTATCAGAGGACAGTAATATCAATATGTACGAGTATATTCTCGATTGATAATGGCGATAACGATAAGTATGGGTTTACTAAGATACAGTAGGTGGTGGTTACATGAGAAGCTATGGATGGTATAGTAATAGTAGCATAATTAAACATGGAGGTGAAGCCACAAAGAAGGTGGGCGTGTCTGAGGGACTTACAAATAGCATAGCTTTGTGACAAGAAGGACTATTGGAATATCATTTCTAAAATTAAACATAGCGAAAATATATCTAAATTATGATACTTATGATGAAATAATTATATATATTACGTAATGGAAGGGGTGTTGAGCCTTGGTTAAGTTATTAATTTGTGTTAAGGTTAAAGCTAAGGTTAAGGGTGTTAAGTTTTTAGTTTGTGATACGTTGTGGCTAATCCTTTGACGTACCTATCTTTTAAAGTTTTTTTTGTTTTTTCTTCAGTATGAATTCCATTTCTTTAATTTTTCTTATTTCGAATTCTGGTTATATGCAGCAAATTTCCTCGTTTTTTTTTTCAGAGTTGTGTTTGGTGAAAGCTATGTGTTTCGCAAATGCTGTGGTGTGAGCATTTCTTCGGGATCTGGACTATTGTCTTTTAGGGCTTTCTTGTTGCCATGTGGTGGTCTTGGCTAGGGTCCTGATCCAGGACAAAAATCGCATAATAAAATCATCCCTCAAGACTAGCTTGGTAATTTCTCTACATCCATAAATAAATTATATATATATATATATATATATATATATATATATATGAACTTTGGTGACATTGAAGATTAACAGAAACTCTACTCTTTTTCAAAAGAAGAATAGAATTGACAGACGAGTTTCCCGCCCCAGTTCACTGCAGGTTGGCTGTGGTGGTGGTTTCCATTTTCTTGATCGCGGGACAGGATGATGTTGTTTGGGTTGTGTGGGTGATGTTGGATGATGATGGAAAAAGGTGTTTAGAGATGTGATGGGTGAGGTAAAATGATGTACTTCAGTATGTTGTTGTACTATGCACGTATGTATTATTTGTTAGTATTATGATGTGGTAGGCGAGAGGGAGATGAGAATTGTGAGATACCAAATGAAGATAGGAGTTAATAAACTGAGGAAAGGGGGGGAATAAATAAATAAATGAAATAAATAAATGAATCTGAAAAATAATAATAAAAAATAATAAAAATATTTATATTAAATAAATAAATTTAAATTTGAAAAAATTAAACCAAATGAATAAAAATTAATAATAAAATAAATAAAAGATCTGGAATCAATCATTTGTAGATGTTCAGGCCTGGGGATGAATATGCTCCCAGAACATGGGAATGGGACTGTTCTGATTGTCGAACTTCCACATCAGTGGCATCGGGTGGGAGTGACCGGGGAACCTTCGAACGGAAGCACTCATCAAATGTTGCTTGATGAGATGCAGCATGATTGTTAATTGGCAAATCCAGTCCTCTGGTGACTGAGGGTAGGTGGGGGGGGGGGGGTTTGAGGTTGAGAGGATGGAGTGAGAGATGGATATGGTTGGAAGGAAGAACGTGCTTGTGATGAATTTAAAATCTCATCACGGTGGCGTGAAGGAGAAAAGTCGCAGGCGGCGGTAGTCCACCGATCATCTACGACTTTGGGAGGAGATAGAGGTGAGTGAGGGAATTTACCTAGGCGGTGGTAATCCACCGATCATCTAGGTGAGGAGAGGTGCTTGTCTAGGCGGCGGTAGTCCACCGATCATCTAGACAAGAGGTAGAGGTAGAAGGTAAATTCTCAGGCGGCGGTAATCCACCGATCATCTGAGAGGAGGAAGGTAGGAGAGAGAGAAGAGAGAGCTGGTTGGAGGAAGTGTCGAATGAAGCTAAAGCTCCAGGATCCAGGGTTATATAGGACTTGGAGGCCTCTCCCTCCAACTCCCTGTTGGGAGTTGGTAGTGGGGCTCCAGGTTGTGTCCCCTGGATTCTGTTGCCTGTCTCCCCACTCAGATGTTTATTAGCGGAAAGTAAGTTTTACATAAGGATATTGGTGAGAGCTTTAAGGTTGCTAGTGGAGTATTCCCGGGAGGGACTCACGGCAGTGCTCTTATAGAGTCTTTTGACCAACAACTCCCCGTGGTTTTCACCAACAGCAGGAGTTAGTTGGAAGAATTGACTCCCCACGGTTTTCACCAACAGCAGGTATTAGGGGAGAAGGTAGTATCCCGCTGTTTTCACCAACAGCAGCTACTGGGGGTAACGCCCCGGGGGGTTTCAACAACAGCAGGCGTGAGGAAGGGAGAGAGCGAGTCGGGTGAGAGAGAGAAGTCGAGGGTAAGAGCGAGATCGGTCGAATGAAGAGCTGGGCAGGGAGTGCCGTTTATATAGGGATCTTTCCACCCGTTCCCCGTCCACAATCGGCGGTTACGGCCGTTGCGATCGTTGGCAGCTGTTTGTCTGGAAGGGTCCCTTCCCCTACGTTCCCTTGGTGTCGCCCAGCTCAGCACTGCCTTCCTTTACTCGTATTTGGATAAGTCTACAACTATGTACAATATTACCGGAGTGATTTGAATGATGGGATCACGACAATCATGTTACTAAATTTATAGTCTGGTTGACGTATAAACCGGTTCCTTCGGGGTATCAGTCAGCAGAATAACTGAATCAACATCCGATTCCGAGTCAGACAAGGCTGGTGCGATATTCACTCCCCCAGGATTCGCTTTACGGCGCTTATCTTGCGGCAATTTCCACACTTCCGCGCCAATTTCTTACTCCCAAGCTTGCCATAATTTTCCTTAGTCATTCCCTCGCAATTATAATGAAATTGGTTCGTACAGCTAGGCAGAGAATAACAAAAATTTCTTTGGAAAAACGCCCGTATCGGCCTGTACACCGCGGCTGGTCCATAGCTCGAAGGTACATCAAAACAAGCGATTAAACGAACAATGTAAATTCTGTTTGCGAAAAGTTCAAATGCTATGCACCTGAATATTTTCTGTGGTGCAATATCATTGACATTAATTTACTGACGTCACTTACTAGCCACGCCATGAAACTGCTGAGGCGGACGACCCGCACGACTGCTCAGTGTTGAAGGTGAGATGGACCTCCTGCACCAGAGGATTTAACTTGTCCAGAGGTGAATTCTACTGAGGTGCCAGGGGTACAGCGGCGCCCCAGCAAATTTAGGACAGTAAATATCACAGCCAACAACATGTAAACACCAATTCATTCCAATTTTTTCCAAAAAATTGTCTAACTGGAAGATGTTATGCAATGGTTAGGCGACAAAAGGTTCAAAATTGGTTCTTGGTATCCTAGCGCCCTTCATCACGACTCGAAATTACCAGACTGGCGGCAATTTATTATTGATGCTTACCTGGTTTTTGTATATCTCACTTCACTACAATCTTTAACTTTAAAGTTATAATATATTCACTCACCTGATTGTTGTAAAACCATATTCGATGTACATCTGGTACGCGACTCCCGATTGGAGGATAAATTTCGTGATTCAGCTTATTTTCGAAAAATAGGCGGCAAAAATAAAGCTTAGATTTTTATTATTCACACAGCTAAGACAAAGCATTCATTCTCCATACAACATAATTAGCGAAGACAAAAAAAAAAAAACCAAGAAAAAAGCGTAAGTTACGGATCAGTTAAGAATTATACTGCTTGTGACTCGAAAGAATGACATCAACGGTGGACTCTCAGCTGGCTTGAATCAGGAGAAATAGAAGTGAAGGAAATAAAACCATTTTCAGTTATTTAAAAAAAGTCTTTTCGACTGAAATCTCTATTTTTAAAAAAGCACAAAAGAAATTCACTTTCGTCTTGCAGTGTTACGGCGTACAGTGCGCATTAATACATTGCCTTAATTATTATTGACGTGAAGGGCCATATATGAAGCTGTTTGAAGGCCTCGGCGTAGAAGTCAAATCTTTTAAAGTCTTTTGAAGTTCATACTAATGAAATGTTTTCATACCATGTATTTTTTGTTTCTATAATATTATTATTCAAACCCGGCATGCATCTCACAAAACTTGGTGGAATGGGAATTGCATATACTGCTAAATTCGAAATAAATCAACGGAAAATTCATAATATGAATTATTATGAACGTGATGGTGATAATTTTGATAAATTACCCCACAACTCAACGATGAACATGAAAAACGAAATATTGCTATCTAGCTTCAAGTTTTGTGATATGAATGAGGAATCTTTCGAATTGCCTTTGTTTTGTTTTTGTTATCGCAAGCAGCTCTGTATCACATGAAAGTTATTCAATACGAAAATTTGTAAAGGTACTGGTCAAATGTTTTCGTTTTCTGACTCAAGGATTCCATAGACTTTATGGGTACTAATATTGTAAATGACCTGTCCAAATTTCATCAAAATTTGACCAAAAATAAACCTCCTTTTCCTATGTCAGATCGAGCCACGCCTTTACTTGCTAATAATTCGGCTGTAGTATTTATTATAGTAAAGGAACTTACAATAATTGTGATGGATGAGGAGTGCGTCTAATCGTGATGGCGTTCATTTTGATAAATTATCCCACAACTCAACGATGAACATGACTAAACGAAATATTGCTATCTAGCTTCAAGTTTTGTGATATGAACGTGGAATGCTTCGCATTTTAAACACTCCAATACATTAAAATGCCTCAAATATCGTGCCGTGCGAGGTCTCGCCCAGGAGGGCTGATCGTCTTACCCTGAGGAGAATGCTCGTACGCCCAGCGGCATTTACGGCACAATGCTCAATACAGCATTTCGTGGGACCGGCCCCAGAAACGAGACGTAGGTAGTTTCTTGCAGCTCATGTGTGGGTATCATTGGAATAACGACGTTTGAGAGGTAGCGACACCTCGAGTCTCTCCCTCCTCGAATGACTGCGGCTGAAGGTGGAATTGAAAGCGAAGGTGTCAATGTCTATTAGGTGGCCAGCCACAGCCCATTTAGCTGATTAATGTCCTTCTCTCCTTGCGTACCCTCCCCTCCTTCACCCCTACAGCTACTTCCAAGAAAAAGACAAATCTTAAACGACATCAGTCAGTGAGAAGGGACAAGAAGTGAACCCCAGCACTCTTCCTCCTGAGCCTCTCCTAATCACTCCTTGTTAAACCAGACCTTTCTTACTATCACCTCCTCCCGCCTCACCGAGCAGCTCCGTCCTCCCGCTCCCATCGCTTTCCAACCTTATTCCTTTAAATTTAAATTTATGAGTTTTCTCCCTAAGGAATCAGTCTACAGGCTTAATTGTTATCATCTTTGAAACATTTCTTGAATAAAACGAGAAGATGCGCAGAATAAGTTGGCCTAAATCAGTGGTTTCTAAGTGGGTTAATGATTAAAATACATTTGTCTTTTCCAGATATTTAATTGCGTATTTTGGCGCTAAACATCAGATGCACGATCAATAAACTGCATTGCTTAAAAATATTCGAAAAATAAATAATTAATAATAATAAAAATAGAATCCGCATAATTGTTTTGCATCCCAGTCGACCGAGGTAGCTGAAGATTTGTTTTGTTTCACTTCTGGGAGGGAAATAATTCTTGTCTCCAAAACTTAAATTTCCACTTAGCGTTTTAAATTTTAGAGCTTTCTGAACAAGTTTAGTTAGGTGTCTGTCTGTCTGCCTGTCAGTCTGTGTGTCCTCGCTATACACATCAATTATTCAACTTAAATCCGATTTTTCTGAAAATTTTCAATTGGGTATTTTCTGCGGGTTGGGCCTTCGATGGTCCCCTAAGAATTCCAAAATTACTGGTACGGCCACTGCGCATGCGGAAAGGCAAAATCCGAGGTAATCAATTTCTCACGAATCAGTGGCCCGATTTTGCTCCAATTCGGAAGGAAGCTAGGGTGTAGCTTATTGATAATCCCCTACGAATTTCAAAATGATTGGGTCATTGGTATGGGTATTTATGTGTATCTTTGATTTATTATAAGTTATCATGAGATTACCTTATCAGATGGAATAAACCGGTTCCCGTGAGATCATTAAAGTTAACATACCTTGAGCGTGGTTATTACTTGGGTGGGTGACCACCGTGACACGTGGTGACACGTCCAAGTATGACCCATGTAGCTGTTGGGCGAACCCCTCTCCACTCAAGGGGGCGAGGCAATGAATAGCCAAGTAATCAGCGAAATGATCAGACCGAATTCTGATCCTCTCATTGGAGGAATGGCTGTGTTGTGAGCGAAAGGTAGGGTGTAGGAGGGAGGAGGATGTGCCACTTTGGAGTCTTTTAGGATTGCTACCAGAGTACCCCGCGGTTGTCACCACAGTGAGTACTAGATCTTTTGAGGAAACATACCCCGCGGTTTTCACCAATGCGAGCGAGCGAGGGAGAGGATCGACAGAAGAGGCACAAGGTAAGAGAAAGAAGTCGGACTGGTAGAATAAAGAGCTGGGCGAGCCAGGCACCTTATAAAGGTGCCTCCACCTCGTCCCCCGTCTACCAACGACCGTTGACAGCCGTTTGGAGTCGTTGGGAGTTGATGAGGGGGTCCCTTCCCGGGCTTCCACCGAGGCTTCGTACACCTCGTATTTCTCCTTGCTATTTATTTATTTACATTGGAGGGGTACCACGTCAGGCTATTTACTTTACTTTACTTTACTTATCATGAGATTAAATGATCTATATCTGATCATGTGATCGAAACGAGGAGGCTATATGTGCCATCATTTTAGTATAATTTCACCAACGTTCCAATTTTCATTCATCCGTTCCGTTCATCTTTATCGTCTTTAGTTCATCTTTTGGACGAACTTTCGAGTTATTCCTTGTAGGCTGTACAGAACTCTCTCTCCAAGTACCCATCAATTGGCTCAGGACATAACGATTGCACCTACCCATTCTACCTCCAGCGGGCACAACATTTTTTTTTGTTCCCACCAGATACTCACCAGACTCTTGAGGTTTTGTTACTGGCACCTCCAGCAGTTACCAGTTTGGGGTCGAGACCGGATTTTGCGAACTGACGAAGGTGGGTTCACCTGAGCAGGATCAACAAGCTCCGTAATTTATACATATTAGCTTTGGGCGCATAACAACATACGCCGGACTGTAGTTACCGACTACCAACGTGAATAGCCAGGGTGAATGTATGGCGAGGGTTGATAAGGAAACAGTAGCAGGACGGGCCAATATTCATTCCGAATCGGCTAAACTCCCTGGTTTCATCAGGAGCATACTGGATGATTACTTTGGCGAAATTTGGATTTTGAGTCGAATCCTTTGACTTTATATAATAATTGTGTCCTTTTGGTAGGCATCGGACCTTGGATGTAAGATGAAAAGTTCGAAGTTCGCCAAAATTTAATAATGACAAATCGAAGGATAAGCAACCCACATTCCTACGAACTTCAATTCATTCAGGCCGAAACCTACACATTGTGTCTCAACCCAACGTTACTTGGAAAATTCGCTTGTATAGCCGGGCTGCGTGACTTGAACTATTGATTTAAACAAGTATAAGTATAAGTCAAACGTTATCAGAACATGATTCAGAGTTAGTTCGTTACATCCCTCATAATTTTAATGGCCTGAACGGGGGAAAACTTGGAATTTCAAGGAATTCATTAAACATAGAAATAGCATGCTGGAATTTGGCTGAATTATGTCTCATTTGGCGCTGCATTTAACTTGCTACAACCGGTCGGGGTGGGGGGGTCCGAGCGGGCTAGTGCCTTCGATTTTATATCCACGTTTGGGATAAAATTTCGCGGCGTTTCTGGTTCTCGTCTCGGGTGGGCAGCAATAGAAGCTACGAAAAGCTTCATGTCCTTACCGGACCAGCGGGGGATTAGCTCTTCAGTGACAGAATCACGTGGAGCCTGCGGGGACCAAAGATTGAACAACAATGCAGGTATATGTGTCTGTGTCATAGATATTGAGTAACAGGTCACCCCCGGGACAAGCCCATTGTGGTTAAATCCAGGGTTATAAAAAAAAACGCTGCAAAGTCCTTGTCACATGGGTTTATTATTCTATTGGAGTTCTAGAGATTTTTGTTGGCTGTTAAATGTATTGTTTCTTTCATGTGGAATGATTGAAATAGCTATTCCTGATGATTTCCACCAATTTTGGCCCCCAAAACATGAAATAGGTACGCTTTTTTTTTTTTTATCATCTTTGATCATTGGTAGTGGCATTTAATGGTCTTGATTCACCTGTTTACACTTTTTCCAATGTTATTGTACACATTGATGGTGATTTCAGACAGTTTTCCAGGTTTTTGACTCATAAAAAACCAATTTTGGGAGCTGAACCTTTGGTAAAACCTCAATTTCCGCGTCTTTGGTCAAAATCGACTTCATATTCGGTCTTCTCGTCCTCAAAAACATGGAAAAAGATACCTCAAAAGCTCATGATACTAACATGTTGTTAAAACGCAAAAAGTACCTATTTTTATACACATTTTCACTCATAACCCCCCTGGGTATATTCCGATCGAGCTGAAAAGTTTCGGGACACAACTAGGGCCCAAATGGAGCATGTGTGCGAAAGAACGACTTTTTTAGACCGAAAATGAAGCCTGTACACGTGATACGGCGTACGGCGGACGGCGTACGGCGGACGGCGGACGGACATTGCATTTTTGGAATCTACGCACCTTGAAACGGAAAAGAAAAAATTTTGAGGGGGTGTTATAAAAATTTTTTGCTGAGCGAATACATAGGTGTATTATTCACAGAATAATAAACCAAAACACGCTGCAAAGTCCTTGCCACATGGCCCTTTTGTGTCCCGAACCTTTGCAGCCCGATCGGAATATACCCAGGGGTGTTATGAGTGAAAATGCGTATAAAAATAGGTACTTCTTGTGTTTTAGTAACATGTTAGTAACATGAGCTTTTGAGGTATGGTTTTCCATGTTTTTCGGACGAGAAGATCGAATAGGAGGTCGATTTTGACCAAAGAGTAGAAAACTGAGGTTCTAAGGAAGTTTCAGCCTTAAATTTACGTTAAATTTTGGTCTAAAATCGTCGTTTTTTCGTACACAGTTCGGGTCCCCATTTCGGAACACATTTCGGACCTAGTTGTGCTCCGAAACACGGCAGCTCGATCGGCATACACCCAGGGGTGATATGGAAGAAAATGAGGGTTTTCGAGGGATTTTTGAGGTTTTAGTGAACATGAGCTTGTGAGGTATCGTCTTCCACGTTTTTTGGGGCGAGAAATCCGAATATTTGGTTGATTTTGACCTTAGAGTGAAAAATTGAGGTTGTAACGAAGGTTAAGCTCCCGAAATTCATTTTTTATGAGTCAAAAACATGGGAAATTGTCTGAAATCACCAAACATTTGTATAATAACACTAGAAGTAGAATCAATAGGTGAATCAAGACAATTAAATGGTACTATCAATGATCAAAAGTAATCTGTTGAAAGGAAAAGCCGAGCCTAATTCGTGTTTTTGGGGGCCCAAAACTGGTGGAAACCATCAGAAATAGTTATTTCAATTATTTCACATGAAAGCACCTTCACCTACTTCAGCAAAAAATATAAAGTTTAATAAAGTTTAATAAACTGAATTTGTGAACCCCATTACTAACTTTTTGTTGCATTATTTAAGGCTTAAATTGAATTTCGTATGACATCAGATAGCGACTGCAAACTCCCTCGATACTTCGTATGACATCAGACGAGGTGCGTTCGATTAATCAGAAGGTCCATTGGGAACTGAGAAATTTTTGTAAAATGAAATTCACATTTACACATGCGCACACGCTAGGTACCATTTGCCCGATGGATATGAAATGCTTAGGAGACAGTCTAAGGGCTAACCCGCACAATCCCTGAAAATTTCATCAATATCGGACAATAATTTCGTATAGTTTTGCCCAGGACAAGAAATTGACCACAGACAGACGCGGAAGCAATAATTCTGAAAGATTTAAAATGCAATAATCGGAGCCAAATTTTGATTTTGGATGACAGTTTTTTCCCCCCTTCTTTTAATTCCTTGAACGTATATAAGACTTGCCTACAACGTTCATCCAAGTGTAATTCGATCGCGTTCGTTGATGTCTTTCCCGCATAAAAAGTCTTCAAAATATTTTAAAACAGTAGAGTTTTCACCTAAAAATAAGTAAACTCCATTCAACCAAGGTATTGGTATTCAATAATACCTCGAAGTTTGGCAGGAAAGATTTGTTACACTCTGCACATAGTTAATCTCAGTTAATACAAAAAACTTGGTGTCTTGGTACCCCTCAAATGTAACACATACCAATCACATGTAACTTATAGATTTAAACAATAAGCAAGGAGAAAGACGAGCTGTGCGACGCCTCGGTTGAAGCCCAGAAGGGTTCCACTCCATCAAACTCCCAATGACCCTCAAGGGCCGCTAGCGACCATTGTCAGAGAAGGGGGTGGGGGACGAGCTGGAGGCACCTTTATAAGGCGCCCAGCTCGCCCAGCTCTTCATTCGACCGACCTCACTCTCAACTGCGACTTCTCTCTCACTCTCTCTCTCTCTCTCTCACCTTACACCTCCTCTCTCGCATACCCTTCCATCTCCCTTAGTGTCTGCCGTGGTGGTAACCGCCGGATGCTCACTCTCTAGCACTTGCTGTGGTGGTAACCCCGGGACGCCTCTTCCTCTAACACTCACTGTGGTGATAACCACGGGGTGTTAGTGTCCTTCTCCCTTAGTGTCTGCTGTGGTGGTAACCGCGGGATGCTTCATCCTCTAACGCTCACTGTGGTGATAACCACGGGGTTTTGGCTATCTGAAAATACTCCCAAGGGGCCTACCCTCCTCTCTCCTGTGGCCTACCCAAACCTACCCTACATAGCGTCCACGACACTTGGCTATAATATACTCGTCCGTTCGTATGAATTAAAATGTAAATTTTAATAGTTTTGATCAGAGACAATCTCACGGATCTACAGACCATGATAAATCGTTTTACTGAATACGTGAAACTGTGGAGCTTAACAGTTAATTTGAACAAGACCAATATAGTAATTTTTCGTGCTAGAGGGGTACACCGAGCAAGAATGAGAGTTGGATGTTCGAGGGTGAGAAAATTGCAGTGGCGCGAGAGTGCAGATATTTAGGGGTTTGGTTCTCATAGAACCTCTCCCTGAAAAAAACACCTCCATGAAAGAGAGATGCTTGCTAAAATGCCCACCAACTCGGTCTGGAACAAGCTATTCTTGGCAAGGGAGGTGCCGCTGAGCACCAAGTTCAACATTTTCAAGTCCGTGGTTCAGGCCACCCTTTGCTACTGGTGCCAGGTTTCAAAAGGTACGATCAGGTGGAGAAAGTTTTGCGATTTTTTGTTAAAAACATCTTCAGCCTCCCCTCAAACACTCCGAATTATTCTCTATTTCTGGAAACGGGACTGGAACATTCGTTACTCCAGCTTAACGCCGAATACATAAACAAGACTCTGAAACTCCCCCCCCCCCCCCCACCCAATAGACTAGCAAGAATGCCAGCCGAATACGCCATCAACAAGAAACTGAGCTGGGTTAAAACATGGGAGGAATACAACGTCAAATACGGGTATGGTATGACGTGGGGCTGGGATCAGACGAGTGGACTGCCAGCGATACTCCCAAGAATAATTGCTGGAATCAAAATCGACAGTAAGCAGGACCTGGTTCGTCGTTGTATGGAGGGATAGGGCTACTCCACGACATAAATATTCTATCGCACGAACTGGACTTAGAAAACGCTGCAAATCCCTGCACAACGGTTTATTATTTTGTGCAGAACACCCTTCTGTTACAGATCACAGCTCTCCGTATAATAGATAAACCTTTATATAATATATTATGTACTACTCTATACATATCATGTAGATCGCAGGCCTTCCGTAGGTTAGTACCGAACGCCGTACTCTTTGCTTGGTACCTACCTAAATCAAGAGTTAAATGTTGCTAAAATAATTCTGTCAATGACAAACAGTACCTAAAATGGCAAAAAGAAACGCAAATAATGAAGTTCTGAAGTGAAATTGTTGATGTGGAGTGAAAAAACGCTGCAAAGTCCTTGTCACATGGGTTTATTATTCTATTGGACATACCTACAGAAAGGTTGGCTATTCATTAATTGTTTCTTTCATGCGTAATAATCGAAATAGCTACTTCTGATGGTTTCCATCAATTTTGGCCCCCAAAACACAAATTAGGTACGCTCTTTTTTTTTCTTTTTTTTAAAAACTATCCTTGATCATTGGTAGTGCCATTTAATCGTCCTGAACCACGTCTTGACACTTTTTCCAGTGTTATTATACAAACTGATGGTGATTTCAGACGATTTCCCAGGTTTTTCACTCATAAAAAATCAATTCTGGGAGCTGAACATTTGGTAGAACTCAATTTTCCACTCTTTGGTCAAAATCGACTTCATATTCGGTCTTCTCGTCCCCAAAAACATAGAAAACGATATCTCAGAAGCTCGTGTTACCAATATGTTGCTAAAACGTAAAAAGTACCTATTATTACACACATTTTCACTCATAACACCCCTGGGTATATTCCGATCGGGCTGAAAAGTTTCGGGACACAACTAGGGCCCAAATGGAGCATGTGTGCGAAAGAACGATTTTTTTAGACCGAAAATGGAGCCTGTACACGTGATACGGCGGACGGCGGACGGCGTACGGCGGACGGACATTGCATTTTTGGAATCTATGCACCTTGAAACGGAAAAGAAAAAAGTTTGAGGGGGTGTTATAAAAATTTTTGCTGAGCGAATA